>JAGFPH010000009.1:1982297-2011568 GCA_018207615.1 Philaenus spumarius | reverse complement strand
AACATGCTTTCTTAAATTTATTGAAGCACTTTTAATAACTTAAATGTTTATATTTGACCTATTTAGTGATTTTCTTTGTGCAAAACTATTGGTTTTACTTATTTTAATCACAATTTTTGTTCACTTACCTATACAAATGCTATTTACTCATAAAGCAACAACTATACGACTATAAAGTTAATAACCTTTTTTGAAGCTCATATTATACTGAGTATATTGTCGCTTTTTGCAATGTTCTATCTTGAACTGTTCTCAAGTTATAAGCGTTTTAATAAACGGCGCCCCCGCCATATTCCCCCTTCCCCTGTGGGTGTCGACCATGCTGGGGGGATACGACATGACTTTTCATGATCACTATAGTGTCTATAACAATAATCAGAAATAAAATTGCGTCAGGTTTTTCATGCATGCTCAACGCTCTTCAGATCCTGGACTAATTATTGTATTATTAAGAAAACAATAAGAAAAAAATTATTAGAGGGTACGTCCTGTTCAAATAAATTTGTTTAAGAAATTAAACCTACTTAAGTAGGTTTTGATAGATTAGGGGTTTGTAAACTAACCTAAGATCCTTGGCACACTCTACAATTAAAATGTTATGTAATTTTTATTTATATTCAAAATATTTGACTACTGACTAGATGTAGCCTATGTACTCAAGTATTACAAACTTTTAAAACTAATAACATCAAAATAAAATGAACATATTTGAATATAAGTTAAAAATACAGTATATCAAATTAGGTCCTAATGTAAAGTTAGGAAATAATGCAAACCGATATTGTAGACAGTTTGCCAAGGCCGACGGTTTAAATGGTGTTTTTAGGAGTGCCAGTAACAATAGATTTATTTACGATGTCTACTTGTCCTCTAGCAAGACCCTCCCCCTAAACTGACAAAAAAAGGACACATTTTGTGGATTGTGGATGTATGTTTTGAAGAACATGCTTGCCCTATTCTGTATTAAAATGCTTATTTTTGTTTACTCAATTCTATAGACTCCATGAAGCAATTTTACTAATAAATAAATCCAAGTTGCATGTTATTGTAGGTGAAACATATAATATTATGTTACTTTAGCCAAATTTGTGAAATGTTATGAAATATCCTTTTTAAAGGTTTAAACATATTGTTTAAATCTAATGAAAAAATCCAAATTTGTTTACCACATTAGTCGTTTAAAGTGAAAAACCTATGCAAAAAAACCTACTAAAAAACACCGTTTTACAATAATTCACACAATTTAAAATTACAATTGTTGTGTCATTATTAAGCTTGCATTACTTTGTATCTACCTTATTTCGAATGTAGATGGAACCATGTTGCAAATATTGTGCATTAACTGGCTATAAAAGTTATTAATATGCTTACATTTAGTATTATCTCAACTAATATTGAGAAACAACTATTAAAGCGACATTAATTGAATCTCTAACAGCACAAATAATAAAATATTATTATTTGAAAAAATATTAAAGACTTGATTCGTCTTGCTGTTAATTATACTTAAAGTAGCTTACAATTTACTAAAGAAATTATATGTATTGAAATATAATTCAAGAGCGGTGGCACAGATAATACATTTTGTCAAAATTTTCAACATTTTTATGAACTTCATCTTATTTGATATTATTGATTTACTTTAAACGTGTTTTAGAATAGTATTAACTTTAAAATATAGTGATTTGTTGACATCTTGAAAAGTAAAAGTAACTATTAAGGTTTAGATAAATATTTTAGATTAGAAAAAATGGGTGCGTTTACTGATGTACGCGTTTTAGAAGTTATACTTTTTTGGTGAGATTAAATTTCACAATATTATGTTTTCAACATTTTACTGTTGAAAACATAATATTTTTAATAAATCATATATTATTTAAACTTTGTGTAAAAGAAAGTGACATCAATATTTATAAGTGATTATCTAATCTATTACCATCGTGGGGATACAAATTAAAGTTAGGTTTTTCTTAATAATATAATTATTTATTTATTATATAATTTGTAAGTTTTTTTTATTACAATGGAAGCGACTAGGCAGTCCAGACGTAGTTCGTTATCGCAAGTTGCTCGAGCAATCTGGGCAGGAGCAAAGGATAAAAGAAAATTCCAAAAGTAGCCTGACTACAAGAGTTGCGACTAGGCTTATCATCTTATTGTAGGTGAATCATATATAGGCTATTAATTGCAAAAGATTTGTAATCTTACGAAACATCCGTTTTTAAAGGTATATACAAATTGTTTAGAAACTAATGAAACAATCAACATTTCTTTTATCACGTTAGTCATTTAATTTTTATGCCCATGCAAAACCCATAGTAGAAAAGCTTGTTATAAAATTTCGCCCAAATTAAAATTAAAATTATTGTGCCATCATTATGTGTAAGCTTACAAAAAGGGGAGACGCACCATTGCTTGGACACCGCAGTGGTGAATGAGAAAGGGCCGTGCCACACTATTACTGTTTCACAAACGTTTGTATCTTTAATAGATTTTCTGTCAAGTATGAAAATAACACCACTGGTTTGTTTGAACATTTTATTTGAAACTAGTGGACCCGGCAATGCTTCGCTATTGCTTAATTTGAAAGCCTGTAATTCGTATCCCGTGTAATTCAACATCCTGTAATTCGTATCCCGTGTAATTCAACATAGGCCTAATGATTGTTACACATAATTAATAAAACAACTGATTTGAATCAAAAGTTTAATACAATTTTAGGTTGGGCCTTTAAAACCTATGAAATATAATAATTCAAACATCTAATATTACAATTTAACATTATATTATTATTGTTACACATTATAAATAAAACAGCTTATTTGGACCAAAGGTTTAACACAATTTTAGGTTAGGCCTATTATTATAAAATCAACACACTTTTTTGAAAGAGTTTTGAATTATCACCATAGTAACCAGAATAACACATTAATAAATACGAATCAGCTGTTTCATCTTTTATATGGCTGCTTATGGGAGGGATGAATTTTCGCATTTTCTACCTTTAAATTCAAAATTTTGCAAAATCCTTTCTTAGTACGCCTCTACATTATTGGACGGATGTACCTTCCAAATTTCAAGTCTCTAGCTTTAATAGAATCGGCTCTGCGTTGATTATCAGTCAGGACATTGCATTTTATATAAGAGATAAGCATTTGTTTTAATAGCAACATTAAAGACTACACATATCTTAAAATGTTTAATAAATTATACCGATACTGTAATTTCCAACTGTTGGCCCAAATTTTTTACTTTTTGGTAATACCCATTGTATAAAAATCGCGTATCTTGTACAAAATACATATAAAACGATAGCACACAAGTTATTTTCGAAATCGTGACCCCGAATAGCTACGTGTGATGTAGCAGGTCTACAGTTATAAATGAGATTACAGTTTATAACTATGAGATTACATTAACTTTATTAGCTATGACTATTAGAGTAGACTTCATTGGAATGTGCTGAATTTCTTTGTGACGTGTGAATCCAAGCCTTGCTTGCTAAAGACAAAGGGCAGTCTGGGTAGGGATGTTGGACCGGTAGCACACGTGTAGCAGATAATCATAATTGTAGAAAAACAAGTTAGGTGTTGAATAAATTTGTAATTTAAATAATTGTGTTTTGGTTTAATAAACAATACCGCTGCACCGCCGCCTTCTTACATAAGATCCTTTCTATATAAAACAATCGTTTTCTTAACCAAAACATATAAAACTATAATGTAATAGGAATCATTAAGCATTATGACCTTTTTACTGTCAAAATAATTCTTTCCATACAAAAAAAAAATAAAAAACGATACCCTACAAGGTATTTTCAAATGTTGGATCAAAGTTGTGACCCTTTCGTGCTACGAAAATGTCTTTATCAAAATCTGATTTCTCGTATCTAAATACATATTAAACCATACCCAAAACAATAATTTCAAAATGTTTACCTAAAATAGTGCCCCCAAAGCACTACGACTCTTTAATTTCTAAAATATAGTTTGTCGTACCCAAAAACATAAAAAACGATATCCCACTCGCTATTTTCAAACTTTGGACTCAAAAATCAATACCCCGAAGCGCTACGACCTATTTCCTGTCACAGTCAGGTTTTTCAGATCCAAAAACATATATACATTAATATCCTACATGGTATTTTCAAAATTTTGATTCCAAAATCGTGACCCCAAAGGGCTACGACCCTTTCCCTAACAAAATCGGGTTTCGCGTATCCAAAAACACGTTAAACGATACCATACAAGTTATTTTCAAACTGTTTTCTCAAATTTGTTACCCTTTCGCTCTACGACTATTTCTTTATCAAAATCTGATTTCTGGTACCAAAATATCCACTAAACCATACCCCACACGATATTTTCAAAATGATATCGTAAAATAGTAACCCCAAAGAGCTACGACTCTTTAACTGTCAAAATATGATTTCTCGTACCCAAAAACATATAAAAAGATATCTCATGCTTTATTTTCAAAATTTCGGCTCCAAAATCGGAACTCATAAGCGCTACGACCTTTTTTCCTGTCACAATCAAGGTTTTCATACCCAAAAACATATACAACAATATCCTACATGGCATTTTAAAAATTTTGATTCCAAAATTGTGACCCCGAAGCGCTACGACTCTTCAACTGTCAAAATCTGATTTCTCGTACCCAAAAACATATAAAACGACATCTCACAATTCATTTTCAAAATTTTACTCCAAAATCAGGACCCTTATGCGCTACGACTCTGTAACTGTCAAAATTGTATTTCCCATACCAGAAATCTTATAAAACGATACCCCACATGGTATCCTCTTCCTTTACTCCGATGGTAGCAATGTTCTCGATAACTGTGCGCGTATTTATTTTTAATTTTGATGCACCTAACGCACGCGAATCATACAAATGCACTCTCATTACATTTTCAAAACGTTACACTAAGTAACTGCTCAATCCATGGAAAGAGTGTAAAAAATTCTTTCGAAATCGCATAGTCACAGGTAATACAATACTATATTGTAGTAATTAAATTCTGGGTATACCATGACGTATATTTATGTTTTAAACAATACTCCAAGTAAAGCCAAACAGTTTAAGACCTTTTTCTTTGAAATCGCATAGTCAGAAGTTGTAATTTAGGTGCTGGGATTGTATATTACTTTGACCAACTTGAGTAGGATTTCTAAAGATATATAGTAGAGCCGTATATAAATAATATACTTTTCTAAGGTGTCTTAAGTTGGTTTTGTCCAACTTAAGACGCCTTGATCAACTAGAGGTTTCAGAGCCACATGAGTTGTAATATTTTCCGCGCCAGATCAACTTCGATCTCAAAAACAGAACTATATATATATATATATATATATATATGTATAGGAAACCACCACTACATGTTCGATTCACTAGTTTAGTTCATATATTACTTACAATACCAATTGAAGTTGATAATGTAAAAAAAAATAGTTAAATGCCGTAAAACTTACATCCTTAATAAAACACTCCGCAAATAATAAAAATAGGCACAGATTTTCGGGACATCCTGTATATTTAACCAGTTAGCAAATATTGAAAAGTTAAATTTAGACGAACTAAGTACTCACGTTTCTATTCACTATACGATTTTTGTTTAGTGCAATTAACCTTAATTCAGCGCAAATCATCTAAATTGGCAGCTGACTGTGCTAAACGTTGGGTAAATATAAACCCAAACTCTGTTTGAGTTTACTGCGCATGTGTTCATAAACTGCCTCTGTAATTTGGAAAATCAGCAAAGTCAAACAATAATAATGTTTACAAACTGCTAGTAATGGAAAAGCCGCAGTAGCTCTTTACAGATATGTTAATTACGTTCTCTATTGTAGTATTGTAACACCTGACTTCTCTCTTATATATACAGGGTGAACTTTTGGAAACGTAACACTTATATTATTTAAAGAATGGAAAAAGATTAAAAATCTTATCTGGGGACAGTTGTTCGCCGTCAAGGGGAACCTTAGAAAACCTACCTGAAATATCCCAAAAAACGTCCCCCTACTACCACCATATTCTCAAAAAAATGTAATATACACATATGGCTTTTGATACATTAACTTAAGGAGAGGATCCACTGAAAATAGTCAAAAACCCCCAAAAACATGAAATTTTTTTCTTTACTAAAATTGTATGAAGATCTTCCTGTATTACAAAAACATAACAAGTTGATGAAAATATA
Source organism: Philaenus spumarius (assembly GCA_018207615.1). NCBI lineage: Eukaryota > Metazoa > Arthropoda > Insecta > Hemiptera > Aphrophoridae > Philaenus > Philaenus spumarius. Next base: position 2,005,366 of record JAGFPH010000009.1, on the reverse strand, counting down.
TATAATTCTTCGAGATAACAATTTTTAAAGTTGAACATGGACATGAATTTTTGATGAACTACTTCAGGGCTAGCCTTGTATAATCACTGATTATAGTACAAACTCTTATGCTGTGACATTTCTTTATACTCTATGGTATATAATATAATACTAGTAGTACTTGTAATCAATAAAAATTAAAATGATGAACTAGGTCCATTTATTTTGCCTAAAATATAACAAATACAATTATTTTTAGAAAGCGCGAGATTCCCGAAAGTAGAGAAAATGAAGAGTTAGTTTACTAAAAATGCTAAGGCTCGAAAAGTATTACAGATACAGCAGTGAAATTTTGCATGCTTGCTCTTTACACATGCAGGCACAAAGTTATGCATGGGCTTTCCATTATCTAAAGTAGTTTTTATTATTTTAAATTTTTATAAAAAATTTAAAAAATTACAAAAAATTTCAAGTTTAAAAATTTGTAGCGATAAAATTTGAAGAAATAATTTAAAATGAATGCATAACTTTGTTGTCAGTATTATACTCTTTCAAATGGCACTTCAATAATGGTTCTACTTACTTATAGTTACAAAGCCTTAGCGTTTCTTGTGAAACCCTGCAAATCTGCCCAAAAGGGGGGTGGGGGGACGGGAGGGGGATAGTTTACAGGTGGTCAAAAATGGTTATTTTGTTTCAAGTAGACTAATTAGAGATAGTAAAATTTTAAATAGCTCAAAATAATATACCGTTAAGGATTTATAATTTTCAGTGGGACCTCAACTTAAATCTAAGTTTGTTAGAACTTACTGCGTCTTGTGACTTACTTTTAACTATATGCAACGCATTTCAGAACGTATGTTCCATCTTCAGACTCTTAAAACATTAAAACATTACAAAACTTCCGCATCATAAACAATTAAAACCAAGATACACGGCAGGTGTAGGCCTACCCCAACGGATCGGAGTTAAACCTAACGTTATTTATTTATATGTAATCATTTAATAGATATTTTGTGTATAATATGTAACAACAGACGTTTGAATTGAATTATAATAAGGTAAGCATTTTTCGTTGATTTTGTTTGTGTTTGCTTTTTAGTTTGTCAATCTAACCTAAAAAAGTTGTTGAATGTAAAGAATAAAAAATATATTCTAAATTTGCTAAGTTGGTTGTTATGGTAATGAATGTAAATAAACATGTGTTACTAAGTGTTTGATCAGAAACCTGTTTTATCAGAATGTTCACAATTTTTACACTTTAAAATACAAATTTTGCTAAACCCTTTCTCAATATGCGTCTACGACCCCCATAAGAATATACCTTTAATTTTTCGTAATTGTTCTTAAGTAATTTTTGTTTGCTCTACGATGATTCTATGTCAGTCAGACAAAGATAGGACAAAGCCTTTAATATACGAGTAGGCCTATATAGATTGAGTAAATCGTCTAAACTGAGAACAGCTGGTGATGTAAATCATCTGTCATAATTGTTTCCGGCTTACTTTTTGTTTTACCAGTTACCATGTCAACTGAAATTAAATTAAAATTTTTGTCCCTCTTCAAGAAGAAAGTAAATAATAATGTTGTATCTTTGTAAAAAAAAAACATTTTTTTTTCTGTTCAGGAATTTTGAATTTAAGAAGTCAACCAACCTCAGACGACGCGGCATTGTTCTTTACTGCATAAATAATTTCACTGTAACGTTTATTATCGGGATGAGAGGGACAGAGAAAGAGGGATTAGTTAATCTAAATTCATAGCTGCAATAAAGGCATGGGAAGGGTTACGACCGGCGTCCATAGCCTTTACAAGGCTGAGATTAGGCTGGAATGACTGGAAAAATTATGCAGTACAGGGGTGGTTGACTGTCATCGCAGGTTTTACTGACTTTTCTTCGTTGCCTTTCGGTTAATTCTTGAAAACCTTTTTGTGTACAGTTATTTAAATAACTGAATTTTTGTTAAAGGGTTGATTTCTAAACGTTACGCAATAAACATCCCCGCTTTAATAGTTTGCAAATTTTATGTTTTTACCGTTTTAATTTTATTAGAACAAATAAACTAATCGAAAAACTAAAATTAATAACTTTCTAAATAAATAATTCGATCACGCAGCTGAACCGATGACGTGAGTTGAGCGAATTTCGAAAAGTAAGTTATATGTTTTGGGATTTCAACCAAACTATTCGGGAAATTTATCTACCCATGATGGCTCTGAATAGCCGCTTGCGTGTACGAAATATATTAGAAGAATTTGTTTGCATATCAGCCTTTAGCAACGGCTCGCGCTCTGCTTAGTTCCCCTCGCGGCGGAAAGACTTTCTATTGCACAACATATGACGCGTTTCGACTATCATTCAGTCATTTTCAAATGTGTACGTAAACACACACAATAAACACAACTAAACAACAAAAACAAGTTCACATTTAAAATTGCATTGGGCGAAGCGCGTTGTCGGTAACCGTTCTTGAAAGCGCTCGATCGCTCAATCGATCGATCGTAGTCGATCACCAAATTGTGTAAATATTTGTTTAGTACTAGATTAATAATGACCCTCTTATTTTATTAAATAACATGCAAAGGACTATTATTCCTTTCATTTGTCATTTCCTCGTCGCTCTTTTTGATAAGGCTATAATTTGTGCTATTCTTCTTCATTTATCAAGCTCTTTGAAATGAGGTATCACTTGATGGGGGTTTTTATTTCAGATTTTTGAATTACCCTCTCAACCCCCCATTTTGGGGTAAGGGGTGAAATGGTCGGTTACACCAAAATTCATCTCCCTTTGTCATATTAAGATACCCCGAAGCTCATTTATTTATTTCTACTTGTTCCAAAGTTAAGAAGGGGGACTTTTTCGACATCCGGTATAAGATAAAGCGTAAATGTGAAAACATAGATTTGCCTACAGCTACCTGGAGATTATTTCGTACATTTTCAATACATTTTGGACGATCTTTTGTGGAAGAAAAGTAATGCTACCCGTGTTTTAACGTTAAACTGAGAGTCTAAAAGGGAGCAAGAGTAATTAAATTATAAAATTCCCTGAAATCTAAAAAAAACACTCTTTGATTAAAGCGTTGCCAAATAATGTCACTGGATCATACTCCATGATCACATTCCGTGAATCTAGTAATCACCGAAAACCACTTTCAGCCATAACAATTGTATTTACTCAGTTACCCTTGACTCAATAATAAAAAGTGATGCACCATTTGATTTGCGTTTAAATTGTCTAAATGTTTTGTATCTTATAATTTTTTCATAAAATCTTGTGTTTATCTATTTATTTAACTTTGAAAACTTTGACCGGCCGCCATCTTGAAACGAATAATATCTTAAAAATAAAATGTTGCACGTTTATGTAAACCAGTGTGATAAATATGCATTATGAGTTTCATGAATTTATCTTAAACATTTCATGAGATAATAATAATTAAAAAAAAACATATAAACGGACAACTTCTAAACTACGCAAGCTAGGACACATAATTATTATAATGATATTTGCTAGTTGAGACCTGCTGAATAACATGGTAAAGTTTGGTGGAATGGTTACGAAACACCAGTACAGGGTGATTTTGTAATGAGCGGAGATGAACCAGTTTGTTAAACTGATTCTAAATTTACTAAGTTAATTGTTATGGTAATAAATGTAAACAACATGTGTTCTTAAGCTTTCGATCCAAACAGCTGTTTTAACTGATAAAGAAATACTTTTAATGAAACCGCAAATGTTAACTATTTTTACGCTTTAAAATGCAAATTTTACAAAATCCATTCTTAGTGTGCGTCTATGATACCAAACGTATATATTTTTATATTTTTATCGTAAGTAGTTTTTTCCTCTATGATGATTTTATATTAGTCGGTCATTGAGTCAGGACAAAGTCTCTGATATTTTTATAGCTTTAACGGATATTAACCTGTGCATTAAATACAGATTTCTTTGTTCGATGTATTATACATTTCGAAAATGTAGATTAGCAGGAGTATCCCTGAACTCAAAGTAGGTGCATGTTGAAATATATTTTTTTTAGTTAAATTACTATTTATTTGAAGAACTACGCAAACTGAGATAAAGCTTTGAATTTGAAAACGATTTCGAAGAGATTTTATTTTGCGTCACTTGATGAGGAATCCTTTAATGAAATCGGTTTCTCTCGTCATACCCGTAAACCTGATTTATTCAATCGCAAACAATAAAATTCCATCGAAGCTTGAAATCCTCAATCACTTTTCTGGATAATCCTGGACCCTTACTTACCAACAGGATTCCCTTAAGGAGGGAGCTCAAGCTGTCACATTTTGACGAAATTTACCCTCTCTTTTGCAAACCAGACTTCGATATTACTACAATTCATCGCATAATCTTCCACTAAAACACTTTACCATTATTAATGATTAAGTCTTTAGTGGAAATAATTTGTCATTATACTATACCGAAACAGCTGTATCTTTACATGCCCATATACAAGTCCTTCTTCACCGTGCACTACATAGAAAATTTACCGTGCACCATCTGATTACAAATAAATCATATTTAAATTTCAGTGTATTAGCTATATATATGTTTTAAAATACGATATATCACACTACATGCTCCCATTGCGAGTCTTTTTCAACCAATCACTGAACTCTCATGGCCATATTTTACAATTCAATCGTCCAAGTGCAAAACTCGTTTGACAAATTTTTTCGAAGTTCGTTCTCCTGCATCCAAAAACAGGAATGTCATGATGAAAAAGTCGTTGTAAACGTGGTTAACCAACACATGCTGCAAACCTCGTCATGGCCTATTGCAAACTGATTCACCATCAACTAAACTGCCTACATAATTCTTCTTTGTAAGCAGTTTTTATTATATTCTGAGTTTAAAATACCGAGTACTTGATCGTGTTGGAAGCAGGGCCGGATTACCCAATAGGCCCGGTAGGCCCGGGCCTATGGGCGCAAGCTCCCAGGGGGCGCACGGCCGAGGGGAAAAAATATCTAGAAATAAAAATAAATAGCCATAACTTAACATATTTTTTAATTGATTACAAAAAAATCATTCTGATTTTGAAGTTCATTGGAATAAATAATCGTTGCTAAAGTTAAACTATTTTTCAACATTACGCATCAACTTCTTTACAAATACTACATGTAAGCTGTGTTTCTGAGATTAAACCTATTTTATAATGTATTACAGAGTTGTTTTATTTATTTGCCCAAATGACTAAATTGAACAAAACCTAAGTTATTAACATAGCAATGGCCATGCTTTGTTGCGGGAATGCTCTGCGGGTTGGTTCGTTTTGTTTCAGTCCCACAAACGTGAGCTCACTATTTAATACATAAAATTTGTAAGTATTGGTAAGTAAACACCAATACTTGAAACACCAATACCCAATGTCTTTAACATCAGCATCAACAAAATAATTATAATAATATATTATAAAATAAAATTGAAATAAATTCATAATAAATGAATCTATAGAAACAGGCCAGACTAGCTTTGTGAGTAATATTATTTCAACAGGAAGTTACAACGGATGTACCAGCTTAAATTACTTAAGACACAAATACACTGTTGTGCGTTATTCGTTGTGAATCAACGAGTGCAGACACGCGATAAATACTGCCAAATCTGTAAAACTGGAAAGCCAATCAGAACAGTATAAAATTCAAATAGTCCAATCAAAAAATAATTCAAATGCGTGAAACTGTGTGGTGGGGAAATTTTGGAGAGAACACGAGGTCTGTCATCTAAAAACGACCGGAAGAGTAACATCAAGACCACAGCTTTTAAAATGTCCTAGTTTAATATTTTCAATCATCAAACAGAATAATCATCTAACCATTAAATAATCAGGGAGTAAAAGTCATCATATTAATAAATCAAAATCATCAAAAGTGCAAGTGCAGTATTAAAATAAAATAAAGTAAAGTAAATAAGTGGAGTTTATAAAATTATAAAAATAAAAGTACAGAGTGGGAGAGAACCAAAAATTATGTGAGTAGATATAATATTTCATTACATTGTAAAGACAGATCTCGAGGGTTAAAATTAAATAACAAACGAAATCATATCTAGAGGATTATATCACAAGTAACATTAAAATAAATTAAAAATAAAATAAATAATCATTCATTAATAAATAATTGTATTGGGACTGGTTTATTAGGATTAACTGAAAAGAGGGTTTAAAACACCTCATAAGTAATCGAAATCAGTCACCAAAGCAACTTAATATCATTCAAATAAATCTATAAATAATATAATACATTTTGTAATATCAGATTTTATTATGTATTAGTAATTAGAAGAAACTTAAGATGTAATCATTAAAACTAAGACACATAGATTTAAAATTTAAGAGAGCGGAAAATTAAATTACTAGCACCGCCCTCCTTAGACGAATGTAAACTTTCACTTGATACTTTCGAAAATATAAATTGAGTAAGAATTAATTGTATCACATTTACATGTGTTTAACTATTTTGTGAAAAATAATCATTGTAGGAAATATTTTCAGAAATTTCAGAATATATTTAACAATTTTGTAAAAACGTCTCTGTACTTATTTCTACCCAGTTCTTAGGAGTACGTCACATGCCAAGCTAAAATTTGATCCGTATGAAGGATCTGGTGGAGCCCCCAAAACTTTCAAAGTGACTTTACAAAACCGTACATAACTTCACAGTAGTCTTAATTAAAATACAAAACCTTACATGATAAAGTCGCCCAGATTACAAGTCTTACAAATTACTAAAAGTGTTTTAAGACGGCATTTTGTTAAGCCCAGAACCAAGTAAATTACTCAAAAAACTTGCAACGATAAAATTGCATCGTGGAGTGGTGTTTAAGCAATTAACATATAGGCCTGATATCATTTTTTTAATAAAGGTTTTTGGGAAAGTAACTTTAACCAGACTAGAAGGCGGAAAAATAATTGGGCATAGGGGCGCCAAAATGCTAAATCCGGCCCTGGTTGGCAGCACTGATTTGTCCAACATGAAACAGCTGGCATTCACTAAACATATTCCATAAATAAAACGAGTATATAAATAAATATTCCAGAGTTTAAGAGAAGAGTTATTAATCTTTTAAATTGGTTTAAAGAATAACAATGAATCCACTGCTCCTGAATGAAGTTCAGGAAGCTCCACCGGGAAGAAAGAAAATGCCAAGTACAGAAGAATGGAAAAGAAATAATGCTAAGAAACAGAGGTGAGAACATTGGTGTTTAGGTGTGAGAACATTGGTGTGAGAACAGAGGTTGGGTTTAGTGTTTAACTTATCTTACCCAGTGTTATGCAATAGAGTCGTAAATAATTACATGTTTTATAAATATCTTTATAATAATATAAATTAATACATAGGCCTAATATTTTTTCAGACATTCTTCGTCAGAAGTTTTATGCAGACACAAATACAGAGGCCCAGCAGAAATCCTAGATACGTCACAGTAAGTCAGCCTATAGGGGAAAGGCCAAGAAGTAAAGATGAGACGAGCCGGAAGAAAAAGGTAACAACAAAGTATTTAATACCAGTTTTAAGGTGTGGCTGGTCAGAACTAGTTCCAGTGTGCAACAACCTCTTTGTAAACACCCTTGGAGTTTCAAGAGACAGAATTCAGTTATTGTGTAAAAATTCCTTGAATCAAGGGATGCGCAAAAGAACCAACGTGGTGGGAACACTCAATCGTTAAAATATACAGACCACAAAAAGGCTGTAAAAATTTTTATAGAATCTCAAGTATTAGAAAGCCATTACTGTCGGGGTAAGAATATTAATCGTCATACCTTACTACTACTGGAAAACTACTATGAAATCACTTTGGGAGCAGTATCAAGGTTCTCGTGATGAAAATCTGAAAGTAAATTACGAGATTATTCCAGAAACATTTTCGATAATGTACAACATAGGCTTCGGCTCTTCTGCGACAGATGTCTGTTCTACATGCCTCTCATTTTGTTACAGAATTAAGCGTTTTAGGGACCAACAAGAAAAAGACACTCTAAAGACAGAACTCACTGTTCATAAAAAGAAGGCAGATGCCTTCTTTCATCTGGTTAGGGAGCAAACAGGCGGCGAAATCACCTTTACTTTTGACTGTCAGAAAGACCAGATAATCCCGAAAATTCCTGACCAAGCCTCGTACTATTTACGTCAATTGTACATTTACAATTTTACCATTTGTGAAAGATCCTCACAAGATCCACAAACTAAGAATAAAGTCTCCTCTTACGTTTGGTTAGAAAATGAGTAAAAAAAAAACTGGAACCAAATCTCTTCAGCATTATACCACCGTTTTCTAAACACAGATATCACAGAAGTGCACCGCTGATGGATGCATGGCCAAAACCAGATTAATATTGTCATTTGTATGATAAGCAAGTTTCTGTTTCAAGATTCTCCTAAGTCTGTAAAAAATAACGTTCCCCCCCCCCCCAGTAGTTGGCCATTCCTTCATTCCTGCTGAAAGAATTTTCGGATGGATTGAGGCTAAAATTAAAAAACATACCACCCTTTTGAGTTTTTACAGACAACGACTACGCCGACATTTTTTAAGAGTGTACAACGGTTATTCGCTTGGGACAAGAGTGCCGTTGTCTTTTCAGTCTCTCCAGCATGCTGTATCAAAACTCGTTAAGTACAAAATAAACTCCCCTTAAAATCCTCTTAATTGTTATCAAACTTTTTCAGAGTACTGGACTTACAAACTAATAGTAACAATGTAAAGGAAAATTTCTTCTTATGTTACTTTTTAATTTATAGTTTTTCCGTTTCTGAAAGTTTTGAAAAATGAACATAACGGGTTTGGAACTGAAAGACTCGATTAGACAATATTTAATAATTTTCTAAGGCAATTAAAGGTATAAAATAAGTTTTTGCTAACTTAAAACATTAAAAATATTAAAAAAGCATACGAGTTTAAAATTCTAGGGTAAGTGTCTTAAAATAACCTTACCGATGTTTTCAATTATTTAAAAAAAAACTTAAAAAAAAAAAACTGAAATCCATGGTTTCCTATAACGGGATATTCAGATGATTACGTATTTAAATTATTTTTAAACAATACTAAGAGGCGATGTTAATAAAATGTATAATATGCAACAAAACATTGAAAAATGTAAAACATAGTGACTTAAACAGATACAAAAGGACATTTAAGATAGAAACACACTGCTGTCAGCTTCATGACCGTGAAACAACTTTTTCGATAATTTCTAAGTTAACTCTTGCCCGCAAACTATAACAAAATGTAGTGACTCAACTAGTTCTTTTTAGTGGGAAGATGATGTAACTGATTGTTTAACCATCAGAAGATGGGTACAAGAAATAAAAGAGAAAGTAGAAAAATTAGATGAATACCATCGATTTAAGTAAACAAAAGATCACAAACGATTGCATACGTACTTTCGTTTGAGCACCAACGTTTTTGATTATTCACACTAGCTTAACGAAGTAGACATTAACGAAATTAAATAGTCAATTTCGCAAATCTGTTTCCATGAGCAAGATATTTTAATAATTTACCAAAAAAAAAAAAAAAAAATTATAGAAAACATTTAGTAAAAATGTAGTTCAAACTAGTTGAATAGTTAAACTGAATTGAAATTAAGTGGAAAATTCGGAAGCTCACGTTTCTCGAAAGTGTGAAAGCCCAGATCTTTAGCACGAGGTCCGTGACATAATGGGAGTCAAGCGAGTTGACAACAGTGTAATTCCAGTGCTCTGGAATACCAGTGAAAACAATATCAAAAACATTTCACCCTTGAAGTGAGAGGTCATGACATCACGAGACGTAGCGGCAGAGACCTTTGCAGAATCTCCTAACTAAAACCTGTTCACAACAAAATGTGCTTCAAACTTTTTAAACCGTATTTATGTTGTACAAAACAGAAATACAAGGAGAGCCGGGTATTAATACATCAAGACACGAATGACGTCTTTCATAACTGTTGAAAAGACAAAATATCGGTTTACAGAAAAAAAAATTAAAATAGTGATCAAAACCCAATCTTCTGGAGTTTGTAAACACTCTGTATTTAAGTGTAGGCATATACAATGGCGAACTAAGACCAGCTTTAATAGCTTTGTAGTTTAATTAAATAACCGTTTTATTGTGACCATAAAACACTCGCTCCCTGCTCTGTGTTTGGAAGTAATTAAAAACAAAACATTTAGCATCTGGATTTATCGAGTTTTGTGCGTTGCCAACTTTGTAAAAATAAAATTTTAAGCGTGTTTCTTTTTAAGGGGAGAGGTCGACAAACGTATTCGCTTCTCTGGCGTATGTTTAGAGGTACATTAAATCAACCGTAATCCAGAACAGACTATGAATGTAAACAATATACCTCCCCATTAGGTTAGGTTATTATGGAGTGGACTCCTCCTTGAAGTCACGTAAAGATTGTTTGCACGTCAACCATTGGTTTATTGTGCCCCATATATGCTGAACTATTGTTGTTGTTTATGCATTGTTGTAGACAGTACCAAGAAATTATGTTTTGAGTGTTTTGGTGATAACTTAGTTATCTTTTGATCAACGGGGATATTAAAAAAAAAAACAGTTTTGTTTGTAATTAACAAATTTATGATTTTTGTTTCCTAACATTTGTATTGTATGTTAGCGGTTTTAGAGATATCTGACACTAAAGATTTTAAATGGCTGCCATTTTTAAAGTATACAAAATAACGTTCAGATTTTTTGTACACGAGTAAAGGTTACGTAACAAATAAGTTCACCAAATTTTAGGTCAATATCTTTTTAATTTCCAAAGATATTTAGTGTCTGGTAAAACATTTTTGTATCCCTGTATTTGTATACAGGGTGAGTCACTACTGACTACATTAATTTTAACAGTTGATTCTACTTATCAAAAGGAACAAAAAAATGTATATAAGCCCTTATCTGACCTTAACCGATTAGCTGTCATGGCATATTTTGTGATTTTTTCAAATCACACGACTTGGTACTATTAGTTTGACGATAAAAACCACACTAATGTAGTTATGACATGACAAGTAATACCATTTGAAAGAGCATTAAATTTCCTATAAATTAAACACAGTCCCCAAGTAATAACTCCTTATACAACGTTTTTTAAATAACTGTAAAGTTAAAAATTATTGTTACAGACTTTATCCTTTAAACTTTAAGGCTCAATTAAATCAGTGAAATTTTTCGTATTCTTATAGTCAATTACATAAAAAACTTCCTTATTTATTTAACTTTAAAATGATGTATAAATATTAAGGGGTCATACGTAGAAATTTTTTTGAAATTTCATAAAAATGTTGTTTAGGTACAGCATTAGGATTTATCGTATTGGATCTAAACACCAAACTAATTACTGTATCTGTAATTTCTTTACCAGCTGACGAGTTATTATTTGGGTACTATGTTTAATTTATAGGAAATGTAATGCTCTTTCAAATGGTATTACTTTCCATGTCATAACTACATTAGTGTGGTTTTATCGTCAAACTAATAGTACCAAGTCGTGTGATTTGAAAAATCACAAAATACGCCATGACAGCTAAACGGTTAATGTCAGATAAGGACTTATACACATTTTTTTGTTCCTTTTGATAAGTTGAATCAACTGTTAAAATTAATGTAGTCAGTAGTGACTCACCCTGTATATTATGTGTTCGCACTCTAAACGCCGCGTTTTACGACCGATTGGTGCACATACTGGTTTTCTAAGGCATTAGGAAGAGTTCGTTAGGCAAAACAACTGGAAGCACTTTATTTAACCGGAAATAAAAATGTTTTATGATTTTTTCGTGCTAGAATGACACGTTTTCCAGTTACAATGGAACTCCAGTTATCCAAATCAAATGAGGGTGGACCTCATTCGAATAATCAAAAATACGGATAGTTAGATTTTTTCCGAAAAAGGGTTTATTTTAACCTTTTTAGGACTGGATTCGCGTTTACGCGACTGGAGTAAACTATCCGCACATACTACGGTCACTTATACACGTTTTATAACTTTTATAACGTTTGAGAACTATCATCGCGTTAATGCGACTAATATATTTCTTTTTTGGCATTGGCTACAATCTATTAGCTTTAAAATGCACCATTACGAGTATCGATAGGAGGTACTAGCTAACAGTAGAAAATATAGAAAATAAAATCGTGTTGCCATTACAAGGTTTTGTCGAATCCTATTTTGAAAAATGAATTAGGAATATATGCTTTATCCAAAAATGAAATTTGATTATAACAAATTGTAGAGAATAAATCATAGAATTGAAAATGTTAAAAACAATGTGAAAATAATTTCACTTTGTTTCACTAAATTACAACGAATAAAACAAACTTCTCGCTAGCGCTAAGCATACAAAACGAGACAAATTGTCCCATGCTTGAAATAACCTACAGTTGGGAGCACGGAATAAGGCGGGTGAGAATTTTTACGCTATTGCCAGATACGGGACGGTCGAGAATCGCTCGCTCTGCGGCACGATCTGGCAACACTGAGCATCCAGTGTTGCCTAGTCCGAGCGCCACTGCCCACACCGACTGTTAATAAAACTTGTAAATAAAACTGTTCTCGTTTTGAGTATAAAGGTTAAATGTTTGTAAATATTTGCTAAATGAACAACAATGACAAATAATTAACCAAATCATTCAATATTTTCAACCCATCTATTAAAAAATCTAATATTATTAGATTTATGTATCTAATAGATTATTATTAGTAGTTAATTATTATTTGAAAATATACAATTATAACAAAATACTACGAGATGCTCTTCTTTTTCAGTTATTGTTTTCTTTCACTTTAAAATTGGATTTAAACAACTTTTTTTAAGTTAACGAAAAGATTTACAAACGCAATACAAAACAAATACTAAAATATACTTGATTATGAAAACTAATGAATAAAAACGTGAATCCAGAATAAATAAACAGCGTGATCGTACCAACGGAGCTTTTGTGGCAGGACCTTTTAGTTTCGCGTGCAATTTTATTGTCGTTAATCAACGACTTTAAAAATCAAAACGAAACGGTGCTTGGAGACAAAAAACGTTCAAACAACAGTTTTAGTACGTGTGATTTCCTACAACTTTCCCGCTTACGAAACATCGCTACTTGAAAAATTTCAAAATCCTCGCTTACTGAAAATTTTATGCCAGATGATTCCTGAACTAAAGTTTGCACTTAACTTTTTTAATGTGTACAATTAGGTAAAAATATATTTCAGGTAGGAAATGAGAGGGTAGAATCCTACAACTTTCCTCTATAAACCAGTTTTTTGTTTTGTGTTTTTTTTTTTTTTTTTACTAAAGATAACTCAACCCATAAGTCAAATACGGCTAAGGAGAGCAAAGCAGGTTACACATCGACAAAATTATTTGGTCCGGTAAGAGACTGCGTTTCTTAGCTTGCACGATCTGACAACAGCGCAAAAGTTCTCATCCGTCTTAATCCGTGCTCCCGACCGTAGTCTGAGCATGATTTTGGATTTAGACTATGTTAGTCCCGAAAAGGTTCATTAATTACTACATGTATGTTGAAAATGGGAGAACAAAACTACTGTATTTTTAAATAAAAAGAACCTTTAATTAACTAAATAAAAAGGTAGCACTTTTACATGTTAAGCGTGTGTACATAAATAAATGTCATTGATTGTTGAACATCTCGGTCAAAGTAAACTGTTTGACTGTATTCATCCGTTTGACACCTGACGCCTACACTAGCTTCGCGGAGGGAAGGACAATAGCGCCCGTAGACAGAATCATTATTTTGCGAATCGCAATACGTTTCCGTCTTAATTTTTTTTTTCGTAATTTCTGAAATTGATTCGGATATTGTAGTTTTATTGTATATATAATCAAAATAAATGTAGGAGATTACTCTGCACATATTGGTTTTTCCAGGACCTTTTAGCCCGTCTGGTTCCACCAAAATAGAGCAAAACGTAAAATACAATAAAAGTACCTATTCAAATCCACTTTTTACACCTGGAAAATTTTACCATGGGGCAGCTTCTGATAGGAGAGCGACTCCCAAAATGAAAAAATCGCTTCGAAACAGCTCTTCAGCCGGGGTTGGAGGCTGAGGTACAAACAAATTCTACTAATATAAGTTGTACACGCAGGCTACACAGCTATTCAGCGCCTTCGTGAGTACATTAATTTCCTAAATAGTTGGTTGGAACTCTAAAATGTATAATGTTGGAAATTCGCTCTAGTTGTCAGCAGTTCTGCGAATTACTTTATTTTTAATTATGTTTTGCCTTTTGCTTTCAAGAACATATCCTAAATTAAGTGTCTTTTATATTTTAGGATTTAGTTGATATTGTTGTAAAATGTTTATTTCAAAAGACTAGGGGGAGAAGAAGAGAACTTGATAAACATTATTTTCTAATGAATTGTTTTCACCTTCGATATTGCTCTTACTTTTCATACGGTAGACTATGTTATACTTCAAGCAAACACACTATATTGTTATAGGGATATACAAGTTTGATATCAAGGCCCGGAATTTGATATGATTTCATGCTTTGCCAAGCGTGATAATAGGGACTCTTAATACATTACACATATGTACGCCTTTTACCAGCTGTTGGATTTGTACGAAATATACATGTACGTTATACAATATAATAATTATTACAGATTTTGTATGAAACAAGTGTTTGTGTAATGTACTGATTCTAGAAACAAATGGCATAATATTAAATTAACGTCAGGGATATATCAAACTGGAATAGATAAAGGTATAATTTCCTCGTTCAAACAAATAATGTAAAGGTACTGTCAAATCAATTCGCTAATCATTTTGCATCCTTTTATTCCAATCACAACGCAAACTAGTTGAACACGAATGTCTTTCCATAAACCACTTTCGCCTCAGTTCACGTTACACTCTTGTAATATCGACTACATTAATATAATTGCAAATCTCAATGTCTAAAACGGCAGGATTCAATAAGATTCTAGCTAGAGATATGAATAAAAATTCGCAAAAAACCGCAGACCTTATTACCGATCTATTTTGCATTTATTTCTGATTTTGTTTTCCCTAAACATCCGTAAACAAAGGACTCAAGAAATACCAATTATACTACAAGTCGTTCTAAATGTCTTCAATGGATATTCATGTAAAATTTAAAGAAAATCGAACCACGCATTTGGCCGTGACTGATGGACGAAATGCCGAACGGTTGATATAAAATTAATAATAGACCTCCTCCTAAAACGAAAAGTTCAATTGGTTTTTTTATTACTTTTTCAATTTTAAATTGAGAACTTTTTGGTACTTAGTTGCATT
Organism: Philaenus spumarius; assembly: GCA_018207615.1. Lineage (NCBI taxonomy): Eukaryota > Metazoa > Arthropoda > Insecta > Hemiptera > Aphrophoridae > Philaenus > Philaenus spumarius. The sequence continues at coordinate 1,990,099 of JAGFPH010000009.1, read as the reverse complement.
TTTCTCAAGAAGTATCAATTACAGTTATGAAATTTTTTAAACTATTTGTATGTGTGTTTATATGTCTATTGAACGGAAAAAATAATAAATTTTAAATTGCAATATTTAAAAAAAATGAATACCGTCCGATTTTGTTTATTTTTTAAGCAAAAGGCATTTGACGGAAAAACACTCGAAAGGTATACAAAAAAGTGCTTAATTCTATAGTCCATAACGCAATCTAACACTATTCCAAATTGCATCTTGATAGTGTTAGATGTAAGACTTTAGCCCTTTTTCATCTGGGTTGAAACAATAAGTTAAAACAATAAGGGACATTTCAATAAAAACAAATCAGTGATTCAGTGGTAATACTTATTTTAACATTGATTTATTTGCTCGCCTTTTAAATTATAGAAAACATACAAACACTCACAACATTAGCCTACACTTATGCCACGTACATTTATTTTAGTAGATATTACGTTCGTAAAGCAAACTGATTTGAGATGCCGGTAAACAAAGCTGCTGTATTTATTTCTGTTAAATTTTAACTCCAAACTCAATGTTGTTCTATTTATAGACTTTGTTTACTAACTCAGATCTCGTTCTTCTGCAGAACCGGCTTCGTCCATCGATATCTGTCGAAGATTGCAAAACTCGTGGAATCTTTCCAGCAAGATTGACTCGTCTTACGCTGTTCAGCTTCCTTGTTCGAAGCTTCACATAACTCGTAGGAGATTGGCCTAACTATTGGCCTCTCTTGTATCAAATTAGCCTAAATCGCAGCCTCTCAACTCACTGGTCACCCGACAAGCGTCCCTCGCAGCAGACTGGCCCTAGGCCTCCCCCTAGACTGGCAAACTGGCCTCGACTCTAGATTAGGGTTATCTTTGTATAATCCGTCTAGCTTCCGTGTTAACATTCTCCAGCAAGACAACCGCTACCTTCGTAGCAGTTATTTGTTCCGCATTACACGATCTCTAAAGCTACCCGCACACTGCACTGACCGGTACGACCGATGACATAATTTACATAGGCTACCATGCGTATAACTATGGTTGAAATACTACTTTATAAGTAATAAACCTCGGTTTTACACATTATAGACATTGCACATTAGTTTGAGGTTATGAAATGCTACTAGATTGATAACAACATTCTAAAAGAAGAAAACTTTCCGGATTGCTTCATGATACCCCCGATTTCCTCCAAGCAGTTGTCTCTTCTTGAGTTATTAAAATAGTCCGGATACCTCGTATTAAATACCTCTGGATAATGTTGTACCAAAGAAATAAGTACACCTACATCCATCTTGTCGCAAAAGTAATCAAAACTAAAATGGCTAATATAAACTCAAATGGTGTATACTACGCGCATCTCCATAAAGAAACATGCATTTGACTTTTATAAAAAAAACCCGGTGGTACGTCTCGCTAACACCGACCGGTACGACCGATACGGCACGCCGCGGATTGTCCAAAAGTTCTTTCACTCCGACTTTTTTGAAAACTGCGAAAGTGGTGAATTGTCCGTTGACGGTCGGTTGTACCGGTCGGTGTATAGTACGCGCACCTCCATAAAGAAACATGCATTCGACTTTTATAAAAATCCCTGTCTTACCGGTCGGTGTAGTGTGTGCGTAGGTTTACACAACCGAGTTTACGTTTCCGGATCCATTGTTCTTGTCTGTTTTACTCAACGCAACATCTTAACATACAAACTACTATCTCTAGAAAGTAATATAACTAACCAAAATAAAACACTTTTTCACTTTAGCTTATAAATAATTTGTATAAATATTTGAAATAAGGAATTTCGTACCCATTACCTTTAATTCTTTCTTTTGTTTATAATGTTGACTAAACTACATTCTTAAATACATCTTAGCTAAGTTTTATTTGGTTCGTAGTATCAGTTTTGAATTTGTTTGTTTCTTTAGATTAAAAACTTTTCACAGGTTAAAATTTTATAATTTATGTTGAAAGATTCGTTTATGTTCTATTACAATTTTTTAAGTTTAGTTATATCTTAAAGATTCATTTGTAGAAGCACAGAAGGCAAACAAATTCAGAGACTGTAAGATTATGACACATATTAATACTGAAAAATAATCGAACCAAGAATAATACAAATAAATTCGAATTAATATTGAAAAAGTAAAAAAAGTTGATCGATTCATGGGATCGAACCAAGAATTTTTAGAACTGAAGTCACCGACACTAACCGTTCGTTTACCGAACGGTTATGTACGTTGTGTCTCTTTTACAAGGTGTATAATGGCATTAAAACCGTTGTGTTTTACAAAAATCCTTACACATGCGTCGTTTTTCCTGACTTCAACGAACATGTATGCCAAATTTTAAGAAAATCGAACAACGCGTTTGATAACAGACAGACGAACGGTCTTGAAACAGTACCTCGCTTAAGCTCGATCAATTGGAACAATTTGTCAACTACATTTCCACAATGTGAGGTTTTATTCTATAAATTAAATCCTTTTCATTTATACTTTCCAATTTGTTACAGTCAATCCTCTACCGAACCTTAGCTAAACTTACTAAACTTTACCCAACTGCATAATATGCGCAACTAAACTTCTAAACTGCGCATGCGCCGACGATGTTCGCGAAACTATATAGTTTCGGCTGATTCCACTGTTTTATTTACGAAACTTAAAGTGCCAATAGTTCTGGCGCTAATTGTGTATTACATTAAAAACGGAAAGAAATAACGATAAGTGTAGTTTTTAAATTACTGAATTTAACTCAGTGGATTGCCTCACTAGTCAAATGCTACCGACACACGACGAGGAGCTTCATTATTACTGACACCCGGGTACAGAAATAAGATGTACTGCATGACTTGTAGTCTTTGGAATTCATTTGCCGGAGAGCTTTAAATTCATCAATATCGTGCTTAGTTCAATAAAGTTTTGCGTTGTGGCTCTTAACACTGTTTTGGATCGTTCCGGAAGTTCGGGCGGTTTTTTATTTGGTGTTTTAAAGGATATTCTTGAATGTGTGAATGTTTGAGATTGTATCTTCTTTGTCTTCAGATAAAACACCGACGATCACGCTGGCTATAAAACAACACTCTGTATCGGTTTTGTTCATCCAGGAAACTCGATAATTTTGTTTTTATAATTTTAGATAAAAAAAAGCAGTCGCGGGACTGCCGACAGAAGAGACAACTGTAATGAATATAAATCGTTGGTCGTATTGGTTTAGTCAAAAATTTGATTATTTTAACACTACCAAGTAAACTATTTTAACATAACTTACAAAATGAGGAAGCACAATGTCCATTTCAGGTGTAGTACCAAGTAAACTGTTTTAACACAACTTACAAAATGAGGAAGCACAATGTCAATTTCAGATGTAACACCAAGTAAACTATTTTAACACAACTTACAAAATGAGGAAGCACAATGTCCATTTCAGGTGTAGTACCAAGTAAACTATTTTAACACAACTTACAAAATGAGGAAGCACAATGTCAATTTCAGATATAACACCAAGTAAACTATTTTATCACAACTTACAAAATGAGGAAGCACAATGTCCATTTCAGAAGTATTACCAAGTAAACCTTATACCCTGCTATATATACATGTGTACTGCATATAGTAGAGCGTGACTGAAAAATCCGTGACGGTAAAATCAGAATCACCGCCCGCAAATTTTATTGAACGCTGTGCGCCTATAGAAAAAAGTATTTTTTACACTTCAAAAGTAACAACTGCCCAAATAGATTTTGCGCAATTTAGTTTAATCGCGAAATTTATGGTTATTATGTTTTTCGAGAAACATACGGAAATTTTCATTCTGAAATATCCAGAAAAGGATGTCAGCTCTTAGTAAAGCTTTCTCTAGATCAAAATTAAATTCCAACTTACGTGAAGTATTTTGTCAGTTGCGTCAACAAACTTTTTTTTGCTGAATACTGCTTATGTTTGTTTGTGTTTAGGTGTTGTAAAATGTCCCTCTTTGATCGTGTTTGGGGCGAATGTTGCAAAATTTGCAATACAAAATATCCCCATCATTTTTGGAAATCCCGCAACGAATGCTCTTAACTTATCGAATTGCTTTTAACTTTCAACATTTTTAACCTAGCACGGTCCGAGTCTAAACACTTACTGAGAATGAGGGAAAATAATTATGTTACATGTTTCATGGCGACTTGTTAACAACTGCAGTCAGGAAGAAAAACTCATCCATTTCATTACTCACTTCTCTTTTTATTTGTTGGCCTAGATTCCAGTTAAAATTACAGTTGTTAAGTTACATTTCAAGTTATATTCTCGTCTTTTTTGTACATTATTTTTGTAGGGAAGAGAATTAGAGAAATATTTAACTACATTTAGATTTATTGAGAAAAAATTTGTTTATTTCCTTAAACAAATAAAATATTTATCCTTAAAAATCGCAAAACATTTATTTAAAAAAAATATATTTATTTACGTAAAATTCCGGGCCTTAGTAATAACACAAATTTCTAAAACTGCAATGATATAAAATAATAAACGCATGTGAAATTTATTTTTCCAAAGTTGGCAACGCTCCCAGCTTTAATATAAACTCTGGATAAATCCAGATTCTAAATGTTTTTGATTTAATTACTTTCAAACCCCGAATGGGATACGTTTAGGCGTTTGTTTTACGTTCACAATGAAACTGTTATTTGATTAAACTGGAATATTATATCTGTGCTATTTTTGGCTGTGAGCCAATACAAGACAAAGACAATACACAGTGGTTTCATAGGAAATTGTAAATATTAGTGTAACTTATGAAAAGAGATTTAGAAATCTGTATTATCTCGAACTTTTTTATACAGTTTTAAATCTTGTATGGTAAAAAACATTGTACCTTACGGAAACACAGCTTGTCGTAGTGTTTCTTCTTATATATTTTAAAACAGAAGTTTGTTTCAAGAACTGCATATATGTAAGCGCAGTCCTAGCTATCTATTCAAACGAAAGTTAGAAAACACTACCACCCACAAAAGTATTGTTAATTGCGTATAGTTTAAAGACTGGAAGCAGACTCCTTGAACGCCTTATCGTGTCACAGTAATTCCGGAGTTTAGTTCCGTTCGCCCCTATCGCGTTACTGTGATTCTAGAGTATAGTGTTCCTTGTGAGCATAGGCCTAAAGGTAATATTGTAAATACATTTGAATTTCGGTTATTTTTGTGCGTATATATTTTTTGATATGTATTTGTGTATTCGTATTTGGTTTTAATACGTCACATTTTATACTTCTTTTTTATATACCCAGAATTTACTTCCTTGAGCACCCGGTCGTGTTTGAAAATCAATACGCCATATCGAACGTTAAAACTCGATTAACTTCGACTTGTTAATGCACCTTGTTTCACACTGACCGGTTTTGGACGACCGGCAAAATTCCGACCGGTAAAAACCCGGTCGACCAAAAAACGATTGTTCTTTCACATTGAACGGCAAAAAACCGTACAAGTAAAATTAAGCTATGCTGCAATTTGAGCGAGTTTCTTCTTGAAGTAGTGCACTGTACGATTCTAAAACCGTTCAAAAATATTATTTGCTCTTTGAAGACTCTGTTAAATAAAAGACTCTTAGGAGAGTCCATGTTTTTTTTTTATGTATGGTAAAATAAAGCAGTTTAATTTGTAAAATATAATTAAATATTGAGCAATTTTAAACTTTTAAATTCAGAAAAAAAACTTTACTACTTTATATAATTTATAACTTCTAAATTGTTTGATATATCAATGAGAAATGAAAAGCAATTAAAATATGAAATTTGTATCTTCGTTTTGATATATAATAATGTATATTAATTCAAAAATTTAACAATTAGGCCTACAGTTTTATAAAATCATATCTGAATTTTACAAAACTTTACTATCTAATTTAATTTATACTTTAGAAATTATATTATATATCATAAAAGATGATATTTTTATCTTTGTTTTGATATACAATTACAATAATATATGTAAATAACAAATAGGCCTACCAATTGTGCTATATCGTAATAAATATGCCTTTATATAACCTAAAATGTAGGTCTATACGTTATATAATATTAATATATTTTGAATCAATTGTAGTTTTAATATAATATATTAGTATGCTTACAAGATAGGTCAAAATATCGAAAAACGTTCAGATGGACTTTTTCTTTGTAATCAAGGGCATCAAAATTTGGCTTTATTGCAATAAAAACTTCAAGCCAAGCTTTTTTTGTTGCATTTCTGTGATATTTTTAACTGTTTTGATATATAATTACAATAATATATTAAAATAACAAATAGGCCTACCAATTTTGCTATATCGTAATAAATATGCCTTTATATAAAATAAAATGTAAGGCTATATGTTATGTTATATTAATATATTTTGAATCAATTTAAGTTTTAATATAATACTAGGGGAGACCCCTGCGTGCTCCGCACGCCAACCCCCACCCCCCAACTCCCTGTTGGAACCCGATGTGTGCCGTTGGAACCCGTTGTATAGTCAGCAAGGCTCAGGTCTACACTTTAATAAAAACCTAACCTAAAAATCGATTTAAATCTATATCTACTCTATCTATCTATCTATATATAAAAATGAATTGCTGTTCGTTAGTCTGGCTAAAACTCGAGAACGGCTGGACCGATTTGGCTATTTTTGGTCTTAAAATGTTTGTAGTAGTTCATAGAAGGTTTATACGTAAAGAAAAGTTTGAAAAGTTTACCGAAAAAGTTTCAAATTTGGAAGAAACTGAACAGCATTTACTGTATGAACTCAAAACCATAGCTCACAAAAACAGTTGTTCGTATAAAAAGCTTATGTTTGTTTACATGTATTACCATAGCAACATTACTTAGCAAATTTATAATCACTTTAATACTGTTCAAAACCAACAGCTTTTTAAGGTTAGATTGAAAAACTATAGGCTAAACAAACACAAATAAAAATGCTTACAGAATTATTATAATTCAACTCAAACATTGGTTATTAAATATCTATATAGGCCTACTTAGAGGTATGCTGTTTAAAATTATTGTTTATATAAATTATATTTTATCTATTATATAAATAAAATAGATAATTTGGCTAATTTTGGTCTTGAATTATTTGTGGAAGACCACAGAAGGTTTAAAAGGTGAATAAATATGAATTGCTGTTCGTTAGTCACGCTAAAACTCAACTAAACATAATTAATTTTAGGTTAGGCCTACAATGAACCAAAACACTTTTATTTACAACCAATTTCTCTAATTTAGAATCGGGTTATTATTCTTCAAAATCCAACAGCTGTTTTAGGTTAGATTGACAAACAACACTAACAAAAATCAACGAAAAATACTTACTGTATTATAATTCAATTCAAACATCGGTTGTTACATATCTATTTACTTACACATATGCTGTTTAAAATATTGTTTATATAAATTATATTTTATCTATGAATTGTTTAATACTTTTCAAATCATATTTCCACTGTTAAAAATAATAATAATAAAAAATTTGTTACCAGGCATAACCATAAACATACATGAGTTTAAACATAATTATATCAAACACTAAACAAACAATATGAATGCAACTAAAAGCCATTAAAAGATCACATTCTTATCTTTATTTTGATATAAAATTGTATATTTAAATACTGAACAGTATCTTATACTAATTAGGCCTATAAATTTAAAATTAGAAACTCTATTTGAACCAGTTTGTTACATCCAGAATTTTAACACGGATGTTAGGCCTACTGAAAAATAAACAAACAATATGAATGAAACAAAAGCCATTAAAAGATTACATTTTTATCATTATTTTGATACAT
>JAGFPH010000009.1:1954556-1976962 GCA_018207615.1 Philaenus spumarius | reverse complement strand
TTGGTTATTAAATATCTATATAGGCCTACTTAAAGATATGCTGCTTAAAATATTGTTTATATAAAATATATCGTAACTATGAAGTTTTCAATACTTTTCAAAACATATTTTCGCTATCAATAATAATAATAACAAACAAATTATTTGACACCATGCATAACCATAAACATACACGAGTTTAAACATATTTTATTGAAAACTAAACAAACCCTCTAAATTAAACTAAATGCCATTAAAATATCACATTCGTAGCTTTATTTTGAAATATACTGTATATTGTATATTTAAATACTAAACAATATATATCTTATACTAATTAGGCCTATACATTTAAAATTACAAACTCTATTTGAACCAGTTTGTTACATCCTAAATTAACGCGGATGTTACAAAGTGATTCAAATATCTTTTCTACGACCCCCAGCTAATTTAAACCCTCGCTAAGAAAGGGTTAAAAGAAATTCGAAATTTTAGGGTGGTTTGGGGAGGGGGGTCAAAGTTACTAAAAATCCCTATAAGAACTAATTGGAATGAAATTTGGTACGTAGCTTCCTCTAAGGTCGTAGGTGCTCGCAACATTGTCAATGAAATTAAGTGAAAGTCAAACTTAGTAAAAACTATAAGTTAAAACGATAATATATTTAAAGCTTTTTCATGTTAGATAGTAGTTTACAGGAATACAATTTTCAGTGCTTTTCTAAATAGCGCAAACTTTTTTTCATGACCGCAGTAGGATACGCACAGGTATACAACGAACACTTAAAAAGAATTACAATTACGTCGAAAAGACTGAAAATACCAACAACCACGGGCAACGCCGTACGGGTCAGCTAGTTTGAAATAAACTCTCAATGAAAATATTAGAGACTACAGCTGATTACTGAATCAACAATAAACATTATTTATTTTGGTTCAGTCTAGGCCTATCTTAAGGGTGCGCCATACCAGGAAGAAACAGACCTATGCAGCCCTCTGCAATCTTAGAAATCATTAATTCAATTTTGAAGATAATGTTTTGAAATTTGCGGGAAGTTGTTAACGAACATTTAAACTATAATTTGTAGGTGCTAAACAATGGAAATTATCTATTTTACTTAAAGATAATTAGCTTATAAGTAGGCGAAAAACCTGATTTTCAGTTGAGTTTCTTGGAACCATGAAGTCGTTTGAAAACATTTTGCGTCCTACAAATTGTTCATTGAAGTTTTCTGAAAATGTTGCAGTTGAATTAATATTGATAAAATAAAAAATAAGACAGTACTTTGCAATCATGCAAGTGCTTGCAAGCGATATTCTTGCTACTGTAAAGTGGCGCGGTAGTGCGTCAATTCAGTGAAACAGGCTAGCGCAGACTTTTCAAGGCTGACTCCTCCCACTTTGTCTGTCTTCCCGACATTTTCGAACATCCAGTGCGTAATATCTGTTTGTAATGTTTAGGCCTATTTTACAATATAAGATTTTTAAAATGCCGTCACAGCGTTCTAGAAAGAAATCAGGTCTAGCATTGTCAACAAGAAGGAAGAGTAGAAAGATTAAAACAAACTCTTAGTACGGGAGGTAGCCTTGCATTTTTTCGAGGAATTTTATACCGAATAAATTTAATTTATAGCAGTTGATTAATATTCAATACTGAACAAAATGAGCGTCAGTTGCCGCACCCGCGGTGGAACTCAAAATGGCAGCATGTGAAAGTTGTCAAAAAATTTTTGCTCCCAGTGATTTTATACCGCGCCAAAATTTAGGGGATAATATTTTAGATCATTTACAACCAAAAAATAATAATCAGCTGTATAAGTTGGGGGATTATACGTCAGTCACGTATATGAACATGTCAAAAAAATTTAAATATAAAGTCATTTCATACCGTATGAAATTTATACAGCTGAATTTTGATACATTTTTAATAATAAAGAAAATCGTCAGCTGTCTGGATACCGGGGGAAAGTCCGTCAGTCAAGGACATAAACTGCTGCGCGCTCAGTGCATCTGATCGTTGCATAGTCACTTTGACTAATGAACTGACGATCTTTACACCCACAAACATTCAGCTGACTGCAATTTTTAGTTTTGTTAACAATAAAATTACCCTATGTTTCAATTTCAATCAGTATTGTATTAATTTAACATAAGTAATGCCACTTTACTGTGAATGACTTTTTTGTTATAGATTTTTCATACTTATTAAGTTCGTTTTGGTTTTAAATTATATATCAAAATATATATATTAACTAGGGGAGACCCATGCGTGCTCCGCACGCCAACCCCCAATGGTTAAAAGAACCAGCAAGGCTCAGGTCTCTACACGTTAAAACCCTAACATAAAAGCTAGAAATACAAAAATAATTGCTTCAAATTTTGAAATCAGCTGTTAATGGAAATATTGGAGCTAACAGCTATGTTGGCGGACCTTACACGCTCAATATGGATCGCGATATTTGGATCGTGATCCTGGATCACGATACGTATTGAGTTTGTAAGGTCAAATATTGATGGTTTTTGTGGATCGTGATATAGATCGCGGATTTCAAAATTTTTTGAAATCCATCAATATATATCGTGAAAATACGCGATACGGATTGAGCGTCTAAGGTGTTTGCGATCCATATGGTCAATAATCAGTTACGCATAACCTATAAACACAAATGTTAACCTGTTAGTAAAAAGTGAAGATACTTAGCTTGTGGTTATATAACTAACTGGGGGTTGTTGCTAACTTTAAAGTTAATAATATTATCGTCGTTATGGATGAAGAAATCGAATTTGAAAATGTTGAAGTACAAACTACCGCAGTAATGAGTGTAGAGCAGTTAATATTGAAGGAGTTTATATTAATGTTTGAAAGTCTGCCTGAACTTTGGGATTCAACGAGTAGTTTTCATAATCTTCTTTGTCTGTCAATAGTATTTCATTTAAAAGATTTAAATGCGTGTATTTCTCCCGTTTTTTTAACCAATCTTTTACCCACCTCTTGCGATTAACTCTTCTTTTCAAATTAATTGCAATCAAAATTGCTGCACACGCCTTTCTTCTGTTTACATCCATCCCTGATGAAAATGCAAAAATACTGAATTGCGATCCGCAGACCGTCAGTATTGATGTATGATCCATATTGACTGTGTAAGGTCACTCCAGCATCAAGGATCGTGATCCAGGATCACGATCCAAATATCGCGATCCATATTGAGCGTGTAAGGTCCGCCATTATCTGTTACTTTATTCAATTGGTTGCTATGGTAATAAATGTAAATACATGTGTTGGTTTATCTTTCTAGGCATAACCTAAGAATTTTTTCCGGCTAAATTTACAAATATTGAAATAAAAAAAAGATTTTTATCGAAATGAATTATAGCCTATGTTACTCAGGGATAGTGTAGCTTTTTATAAGTAAAACTATTTTTTCAATCGGTTCAGTCGTGCCAGAGATTACCCCCTACATACAAACAAACAAACAAAAAAAAAAAAAAACTTTACCTCTTTATAATATTAGTATAGATATAGATAAAACATAAAACGACAATTTAGATTATTTTAATGCTAGTTATTTAAATTTGTATTTTATTTATAAATACTAGGGGAGACCCCTGCGTGCTCCGCACGCCAACCCCCAATGGAACCTTATAAAAACATATGGTATGTTTTATTTACAATAAAGGTGTAGGATAACCTCAAAACTAAGATCGTAAATAATGTTAAAGGTTCAAATTAAATTATTTCTTATATTTTATAACAGCAGTTATATTAATGGTTAAAAGAACCAGAAAGGCTCAGGTCTACACTTTAAAACCCTAACCTAAAAGCTAGAAATACAAAAATAATTGCTTCAAATTTTGAAATCAGCTGTTAATGGAAACATTGGAGCAATCAGCTATATTATCTGTTATTTTATTAAATTGGTTGCTATGGTAATAAATGTAAATACATGTGTTGGTTTATCATTCTAATCCTAACCTAAGAATTTTTTCCGACTAAATTTACAAATATTGAAATACAAAAAGGTTTTTATCGAAATGAATTATAGCCTATGTTACTCAGGGATAGTGTAGCTTTTTATTAGTAAAACTGTTTTTTCAATCGGTTTAGTAGTGCCAGAGATTACCCCCTACATACAAACAAACAAACAAACACACAAACAAACAAACAAACTTTACCTCTTTATAATATGAGTATAGATGAACAATAGGCCTATACGAAAAAGCTCATCTTTATTTTGACAAAAATTATTAATTGATTTCTTCGTTTAATTCTTCCGTATCATAGTCATCATTTTTTTCGCCACTATCATCAGAGCTGTCTATGATGACATTTTGTTCTAGCTTAAATTCCTCTTCATTATCTTTTCGTCACTATCTGATTGTTCAAATTTATCGCATTCGACGTTTTCTATGAAAAAATAGTACAGATATTAAAGCTTGTCGACATTATTTTAATTAAATTTCAATGAGTTATGAAAATATACGGGCATGTGTATTTTCCCCATTTGCAATAGGCCTACACATAGGGTCTTCCAGAAGAACAATGCCAATAATGTTGTCTACATTATTTCGATTAATTTCTCTAGTAATATTATTTATTATACGTCATTGCTCCCTACTTTTTTCTTTGTGTTTAAAAAGTAATTAAATTTTGTTTTATCAATATCCTTAAGCAACCCACAAGTTTATTCCCGAACATAATGATTAAAGTTATGATCGTAAGGTATTCACTTTAGTTTTTGATTTATTTTATAGCGTATTTTAATTGTTTTAAAAATATTTCCGTAATCGATGGACTTATGATTTTTTAGCTTTGTGAAATTTTTTAGACATCAGCAACTGTTTGGAATTAGTAGGTATCGACAATATTTCTTAAAACTGAATCAAATTTTGAAAAAGCAACGTTAACATTTTTCATTTTGGGAATGTCAATCCAATTAAATTTACCTAATTCTATCTTTATTTGTTCAAAATTGATTGATATTTTTCGTTCCGTCGGTGCAGAAGCAATAAACTCTTTTTGATAACGGATTGAGTTTTAAATTTCAAACCCTATAGCGCAATAGTCGGTTATATTTTTGGGAAATGTATGTACAAATAATAATTTTCATAATGCATAAATAATAATGTTTTTTTTCTCATCAAAATGAAAAATTAGTAAGTTAATTATTTATTTCAAAATAGGCCTATAGCTATACGTATTTGTTCCTAGATTCCGAATTTAAAGTAGGCCTAATTGGCTATGCTTATCTTCAAATTAGGTAAATTTATTCCTTTCTAAAACATGAGTGTTGTACTGGGGCTCAAAGACAAATTAAAAAATTAATGAAATAGGAGGATGCACTTTACCAGAATTATTCAAATTAACCTAACAAGAAAATGCAGGTTCAGGTAATTTTGCAAGGCATTTTTCTAAAGAAACTTACAGAAAATTAATTGTAAATGGAATTCTGGATGTGATATGGATGTTTAATTTTAAGGGTTTTTTCTTTTCTTGTTTTTTGTAACAAAATATATACAAACAGTATATAATTTTTATGATAAAAACCAGGGTTTAATTTGGATTGAAAGATCGATCTTAAGTGTCATAATCATATAACTAATTGTTGTAAATTATTGTACTATTATAGCCAAATTATTATACATCAAATTTTATAAAAACCGACACTATTAATATGCAGACATTTCATAGTACAAATTAAATGACTATTTGAATATTATAGATACAGATGTGTAGGTAGGCCTACGTTTTAAAAATATTATTGTCAACAAAACGTGCACTTATAGTTAAAAATTTATTTTTTTACTCAGAACAATAATGAATAAAGGTCGAACGTTTCGGCAAGTGTTACAAAAGCCCATGTTTCATACTTTATTTAATTGCTTTGTAAATTAATAATAACTAACACTTTGCAACATTAGTAAACAGTTTGTTTGTATTATTAAGTACAAAACAAAATAACGAATTCAGTTATTCAATTCCTTATTTTTTTTTTAAATGTGTTTTGAATGCCTTCGCTGCGTTGCTAAGTGATAATTATTACTAACAGTAGGGCTAACAAGGAAAGGAAGTACAGTGTTGTGTGTGTGACTACGTTGTACGTCTAGTCTGCACGAAGGTTTAACCCAAACCTTGTCAATCATTTCTTTAGCTCCGCCTCCTCACTGCTAGACTGATTGCCAGCGCTCCTAGTGGATTTATTCAACATCGTGCTGAGGATTCTCTCTAGTGGTATAGCGCACCCTTAAAATATATAGATAGTTGTTGCCCGTCTATAGGCTACTCGGTGGATACAGCTCCATTCGTAGTGAGTGGAGCGCTAGGCAGATGGTGCGAAACATGTATAAAATGTACTTGTTAGAATGCTATTTCCTTCCAATTAACTTTCTTGTAGCAAAGTTAAAGAAGAAAAAATTGGATTCGACAATCAGTGAATTTAACTAATATTTTATACACATCATCTATTTTTTTTGGGATATCAATACAGATAGGAAAGAAAGGAGAAGAAACTATTACCTTGCATAAATAATACTGTTGTCAACTACCATGAAAAATATTGCAATTTAAAAGTGTAGGCCTATTTGTAAAATGTTGCATTTATGTAGGCCTTAATTATATATCAAGATAAAGATACAAATGTTATCTTTTAATTGGTTTTCATTTCATATTGATTATCAAATGATTTAGAAGTTATTAATATTATTATAATAAAGAAATTAATACTCAAATATATTTATATCTTATACGAATATGTACGTATGTTTCCGAAGTTTAACTAATGGGTATCTTCTATAAATTTGTATACATTAATAATTTCATTGTTGATAAAAGGTTGTATTTATATTCTCTTTATAACCTCAAAGCAAATCTTATAACATATTGCCTACCTTAATTTTATAACTGATATTTAAAAAAAATCAACTTCAGAAGAATTACATTATTGATGAATTATAATTGTTAACATAACCCCAAAATACAATCTACGCTAGGTTTTGTACAGATGATAGGGGAAATCAGCTGTTATATTATATGAGAGTTTGCTCTTCTTCTGTTGTTAGACAAAATACCTTGTTTGTTTACAATCAGCTGATTGAAGAACTGTAAAATAAAATCATTGCAAAGGTTTGGAAATGTTGAATTTTTTAATTTAAGAAATTAAGATGACGCAAAAGTAAATAAAACCTGTTAATATAGAAAAGTTTTGCTTTTATTTGGTATAAACTGAATGTAAATCGATCCAGTGGAAGTCTAAGACGAACTGTCCAAAGGATTGAAAAAGTTTACTTTTTCTCCCATGTTGAATCTCCATAAGAAAAGTTTATTTTTCATTTTTGACCCATTTAACGTAAATATTTTCAAAATACAAACAAAACCTGCTAATATAGGACCGAAAACCTTTGTTTTGGTAAATCCCGCATGTAAATCGGCCCAGTAGAAGTCTCAGACGAACTGTCCAAATGTTTTTTTCTTACGGCTTTAAATATATAGATATTAGTAACCTTACAAGATAGGCCACAATATCGAAATATTTTCAGATGGATTTTTTCTTTGTATCAAGGCATCAAAATCTGGCTTTATGGCAATAAAAACTTCAAGCCAAGCTTTTTTGTTTCATTTCTGCCTTTAAAGACCTCTAGTCGCTTATCCCAGAGGACAGGTCTAGCTTGCACCAAGGAAATTAAAAACTCAATGTCGACCTCAGTCATTGTGAAATAACAATACACTTTTTAATGGTTGTGGGCAATATCGTCGAAATCTGCCGATCGACTGCCGTCCAATGGGAATGTGCACGTTTCAAACACGTGACCACTACCAAGAAACTCGTCGGTTGGTTGATAACCGGCACCATCCATCCACTGGCAGTACTCGGCTCAGCGTCGGCAAAATTTCATTGTCGGTGAGTGTGATAGATCTCATATTCTTCTTTGTTTAAATAAAATAATTTGGCCGGTTGGATTTTTACCGGTCGTTCAAAACCGGTTAGCGTGAAAGGAGCCTAAACGTGTTTAGCTTGTAAACAATCTACGAGAAATTTGAAAGCCGGGCTAGTTCACTAGCTACTAGCTAG
The DNA here is from genome assembly GCA_018207615.1 of Philaenus spumarius. Lineage (NCBI taxonomy): Eukaryota > Metazoa > Arthropoda > Insecta > Hemiptera > Aphrophoridae > Philaenus > Philaenus spumarius. The sequence goes on along the minus strand of JAGFPH010000009.1, from coordinate 1,968,920 downwards.
CGTAAGCTTGTTAGTAAACTAGCTGTCCGTCATCATAGTTGCTAGAGATAACCGAATCAGCACAAGTTTTGGCAAAGAAGAGAACTCACCTGTGCCTATCTAGAAACGTATGCAGACACACTTGTGTCCAAGTGTTTCAGTTAATGTGTTGTGGTGTAAACTTGTTATTGTAAGTGTGATGTGTTTATGTTTTATTTCGTCACCAATCGATGCGCATTAACAAAATTCAAGATACAATTTTAAATTAGGTTCGATAAAGCCTTAGAAATAGGAGAACGATTTAACCTATTAGAGAAGGGCCAAAAACGTACTGTGAGCAGTACGATTAAAATTAGTTCGTTGGTCCGATACTCCTAAAATCAAGAAACCCATTGATAAGTCAAGTGGCTCTAGATCGGGTCATTTTCAAGATAACAAGCTGAGGCAGCATAAATGTTTAAAATATTTATTTTAACTCCTATGTCAAGTTTCAATTCTATGTATTAAAATTCAGCCAATTTAGAATGAGCCAACGCTTTATATATGAATGAGATTTCAACTTTTAGTGATTTTGCCTCCTGCAAAATCCATACCTGCATTATCGATTTTTTTCGAGACAAACTATTGCTCGGAGTAAAGAAATACATATGACCTTTTTTATTGAAAAATACTTCCTCTACACGGTGTTATTTTTTATTTTTATTTATTTTCATCCCAGCTCGAAATATTAAGGATAATCGAAAATAAAATGTTTTTCGATTTTTTTTCGATTTTGGGAAATCGATGGACTGGTAAACTTTTTTTATGTTAATCTACATACTTTAATGTACTTATAAAAAAAATCAGCCGTATTGTAAAATACTGGAACTTTTTGTCTAAAATTACCACTACCGACTGGCCTACATGTTATTCAGCAGGTCAAAACTAGCAAATAGTACAATATGACTTGCCACACAAACAGTGTATAACTTTGTATCATGAAATAAGTATAACTGAGAAAGTGCAATAATTTTCGAAGAAAATTATAAAAGTAATTTATTAAAAAGTTGAAGAATTTCAAACTAAAAAGTAAGGAATAATAAAGCTAGCTTGTGATATTTATGTATAACAAATTATAAATTATTACCTAATTTTACGTTTGAATTATAACACTCTGTTTATTTAGACTAATGCACCACTCACAAATGAATTTCTTTAATAATCACGTAAAACCACTTTCATCCAGAACTACTGAATTTTCTCAGCCATCCTTGACTCGATGATGAAAAGTGATTCACCGTTGGATTTGTCTTTAATTTGGGCATTGTTTTATCTTAACATTTAGCCATAAAGTCTTTAGTTTAGTTATTCAAAGTTGAAAAATTTAAACCGCCCCCATCTTGGAACGGATAACTGCAGCAAACGTTTATTTTACAAATTTGTATAAACAATGTGATAAACTTTCGTCCAGAGTTTCATGAATTCATCTTAAACCGTTCGTCGAATAATAATGGGGTCTTAAATAAAAGGTATTTTCTGAAGCTATAACTTTCCTATTTTATGTTTGTTTAAAAAGCCCACTCTTTACCCGCTAAAACACAAACAACCGTTTCTTGTACACTTCGAACCCCAACCACAAAACAAAGTAAATGTGTGTGGTCGTGGGACCCCCGTCAGGAACGAAGTTCAACAATTCTTTTACCAGTCTTATTAAAACATATACACATAATTTTAATCTTTTTCAATTGCCGTTTATTATCAGTTTTTTATACAAATTTTTACTATTTTCGTACGTTTAATATTATTATAATAAAGTTGTAGAATCACATATATTATTTGTCAAGGCAATTTTTTTGTCGGTACGCCATAACTTCCTTAATACATCATCAAATTACATGAATGAGGCATTATTTTAAAGCTTTCCCTAATCGCTACACCGGAAAATATACAAAATACAATTATACGAAAAAATAATAAAAAATAAATAAATAATTCGAAAGTAACAGTGATGTAAGATCAAGTAAGTTGTAGGGGTATTACCTGGCGTTGGCAACACTGATGATAACAATACCCAGCTGGAGAGCTGCCGTTACGCCAATACATTGCTATTTTTAATTAATTGTAAGCGTGGTTATAAACAGCATTGTGGATACACCTATTTGTTGTTGTTTACCTTCTGCAAGTTGGTAAGTTGTTTAAAAAAATATGATAACAATAACACAATTATTTCTCACCTATGCCCATGACGCACTAAATACGCACTATACGATACTAAATATACGGTGTGTACTTTAATTAAGTGATTTAAGTAAGTTAGAAGGCGAATGCTTCGCATGGGTCTGCTAGTTAATTATAACAACAAAGCTAAGATGATAAACACAATTAAATGTTTATTCTTTATAAATACATTCAATAAACATAAAATGTTTTTTCATCCGTCTAGGCCTAACCTAAAGTTATTATGTGTATGTTTAATTTATTTTACCTGTCTTAACGGCAACATACATACAATAATTTTAGGTTAAACCTAGACTTAAAATTACTTTCTAGGCCTAACCTAAAATTTCAGCACTTGACGATAATATTATCTGAACAACGAAAGACGGAACCGATCGTCTCTTAATTTAAATTGATGATCAAAAACACATTTTTCTTGAATGTATTTACATTCATTGCCATAGTAACCAATTTGATAACGCTTTTTCGTTACTCGTATTTTATGTTTGTCATTGCCATAGCAACAAATTAATAATACTTTTCTTCGTTACGCATTACATTTTCTATTAGTTAACTCCTACCCCAACCTGCGTTAAGGAACTTCGGAGGTGTAAATTGATAGATTTTTCTGCAATGTTTGTGATAAAAAGAACCTGTGGAAAAAACATCAATCTCACCTCGGTGTTTACAGTGAAAATCTTACTTTAACTATTTTGGCTATGTGTTAAATTTGTAAATACAGTAGTCATTACGTTGTTAAACATTCACTTGTAATCCAATTATTAATGTTTCCGTAATAACGTTTGTTATGCAACTAAAATCTGCTCGCAACAAATAAACAATATAAATGATCATTAGTTGTAAATTTGCAACATTGTTATTTTTGAGTATATTTTAAAACCGATGACTCAGTCATTTCACCAATAAGAACTCGGCTGCGAAATATATTTTCGCATGTCAAACACGACCGTGTGATTGATATTTCGTATTTCCCATTTCGTCTAAATCTCGTAGTACATAAAATCAAATATTCTACAGCGAAGCCAGGCGGCACACTTAATATGCAATCTTATTCCAATCTTGCAAAACAAATTGAATTGATGTTGTATTTCATATTTTAGTGTCAGTTTTTACATTGTACTTTTTTGCAAACGTGTATCTGTTTACATGACATGCGTAAATATTTACAAAGGTAACAATGATAACCTATACTTGTATATTTTACTCAGCATCTTGACAGCTATAAAGTGAAAAAAAACGTAAAAAATTACTTCAACAGACGGATTAGCATAAATGAAACTGGGGTTTGATAGTTCGTCGCTCTGTCAACGAACTGTTATTTGTTTGGTATAAATGAGTAAGAAGACAAGTTTATCTTTTATACTAGAGGGACCACTGCTTTAAGTAGAAATCAGATAATCAAAATGTTCAGATAACCAAAATGTTTTTCTGATATTTATCTAAGTTAGCGGTTCTTAAACCGGGGTTCGCGAAAACTATGCGATTCACGAAAAGAAAATGTGTAATGACAGACAGGGGCGTCGTTATGGGAAGCAAGGGGGCGCCACACCCTCAAATAGTTTTCAAGTCCAAACAGGTGGGAAATTTTAGATTTAAAAAAAAATTTGGGATTTTTATATTGGAATTATCAATTGCACGCAAAAATTTTAAAAACTCCAACTTTGGGTTTGGGTTTCGAACGTTTGTGTTGATAATTACCAACATTCACAAATAGCAAGCAAGTTAATAGTTTACCATCAAAAATGTTGGGCAAATCAAAATATTTAAGTACTAAATAAATGCATTGCCTTATTTTAAATGATGTTCTGGGAAATGTAATTCTAACCCTGTTACTGTGGCAACACTGACTGCCATTAACTCACCATGCCATGCACTGCGCCAGGCCGCCAGATCAGTGTTGCCAGATTGGGTAAAAGAAAATTGTGGAGAAAAGTATGGGAACTGTTTCAATAATGAGATAAACATGTTGAAATTCTTGTAAAAAATTTAAAACTCTTAAAAATACTTAGAGAAGTCTATTTTTCAAAAATAAAAACCGAGGGTGATCCTCCAGGAAATCTCCACTCGGAATTATTCCACACAACATCACCCAGAGACCTATTTTGTGTCTTGGAACCTCCAACCACAGAAGTTAGATTTGGCCCGCCCCCACCCCCCAATAATTTGTTGTATCAACGTCCCTAATACGCTGTATAGTGTTACAGCATCAAATAATTTAAAAACAGTCTTAAGTATGCTTAGGTCGTAAATAGCTTAGGTGTGAAGTGCAGTAGTTTTTTTCACGATAACTCTTTTCGCCTGTCATCAAATTACATGACCAGATGACAGCGATTGGCTTCGCTGACGTTTACCAAGAACTCAATAAACTAAATTTGGGTCTTTGGCTGTGATAAAAAACGTGAGTTTTGGAGGTCTTGTATTTTTCAGGGCCAGACAGAAGTATACAAGACATTGAATTACTTTTTGATAGAGAATGAGAAGTTGCAAATATGTGAACACTTGAAGTGAATAAATAGTCATCGTTGAAAGATATTTCCAAAGCTTGAAGAAAATATTAACTAGATTAGAAATATTTTCTCAGAAGAGAAATTTTAATCTGCTCAGTTGAACGTTGCAGAAAGAGGAAATCTGCTTGAAATTTATAATGACAACACTTTAAAATCGGTTTCCAAGGAAAAACCTCTCATTAACTTTCGGTAGGGCCTCAATAGTGAATATGAACGTCTGGACGACCTGGAAATTACATACCTTAAGCACCGTCAACAGTTCTGTGTCCTTTATTTAGCGACGACCGGTTTCGGAAGATTACACTATACTTCCATTGTCAAGTCACAAGAAACACGTAACACAAATAACAAAAAGCACACCTAACATTAAATAAAACAATACATAGCCAACATTAATAAATAAAAAACACACGAAACACTTCGAGCATGCTTAAGGTGGAATGGAAATTAAGGTTTTATTACCTTTCCTATCTTTAGAACTGGTAGAAAGAGCTTATTCGTCCTACAAATTTATTAAAAATTATAATTCAACAATACGTTTAATGATGCCTCAAACATAACACTATACCTCTTTTGAACGTAACTACAAAAAAATGCATATGGGAAGGTACATTAAAGGCTACAAATAAGCCAAATTTTATCAAAATCGTTAGAGCCATTTTTTTATAAAAAAATAATAACTGATGTTTTGGGGTTTTTTTTTTGCCGAAAAGGGGGTTGTTTTTCAAAGATTTTCAAAAACGATTTTTGTGCATCTATACAGGCGTACTTGACATGTCTGGTGTAAATTTGTTCGAAATCGATCGAATAGTTTTCTCTCTAGCTTTGTATACATACAGACATAGATACAGACTGACTGACTTGTACATACAGACATTTTGTAAAAACCACTTTTTTGGACTCAGGGGGTCCCAAAACGGACATTTCCACAAAAATCTATTTTTTTGCAATCACTATACTTTCTCTATACTATAGTATAGTGAGAAAGTAATAATTATATAGTTTTAAACTGTATTTATTGCTAACCCTATTACTCATTACTGACGCTAAACTTGCACTAGATACGAATTAAAGTACGTGGGTACAATGTCGTTGGTATGGGATACGCACTGCAAAAAGGTCAAGAACCGCTGACCTAAGTTTTATAGAAATAAAATTGCATGTAGTACTTACGGATTCCATTGTACATTGTTGAAGCACTTAACTTATTCTCGGACAAGACTCAAAACAATAAGCTCAGTTCACAAATGTAATTGCACTGTTAATAAAGTTCAAATATAATAAAACTGATGGATGAATATTTTATAATATTTACAGAGACCGGTCAAGTGACAGATCTAAATGAAAACAATTTAATGTAAACTTCATCACGTACTTCTCCGAGTGCGAATTATACAAAAGGTGAATACAAGAAACAAAAATAAAGCGATACTTCTTAAAGCACACAAAAATATGGAAAGAAACGCGTATACTTTTTTAAAGACTCGTCTACCCCCGGATCGAACGCACGAATTGTCGTTTGTCGTTAGAGACGGCGTTTATTATTTCATATGTTGTTTACAGCAGTACGAACAAACTCTTCTCTGGGAGGTAGGAGATAGTTAAAACATGGCTGGTAAATTGAAAAATATAAACAAACAAAAAATAAATATTTTAAAGTGTTTTAGTGTTGTGTGATATACAATATGTGTAATGTAGTGTTATGTGTGGTTTAGCAAACTTTGAATAAATCCAAAGTGAGGATGAGACGCCGGTCAATTTAAGGACTACGAAATTATCACTTAAGGTAATACATAAAAGGTAAAAAAGATATAAAATAATAATATTTTGCGTCAGTAATAAACCTATGCGAAATTTATATTTTCAAGTTATCAACTCTCTTTAGTTGCTCGATAAACACTGATGGTAAATGTTTTTATGTAATTTCTTCCCGAACCCCAAAACGTTCACGCTGTTTGTTTTACGTTCACAATGAAACTGTTATTTGATTAAACTGGAATATTAAATTGGTGCTATTTTTGGCTGTGAGCTCATACAGAGTGGTTTCATAACTGTGTCAGATTTAATTCTTTTTAGTCGGAAGTTTGCCGTCATAAGGCAAATAATACGTCTCGGGAACATAAATCAACCCTGGTTAACCCGAAAAAAACTAACACATGTTTAAATAGAAAACCTAAACTTAAAAAACTAAGCCTGTTTAGATGGTTAACCTTAAAATACAACTAAAGTTAAGAATAAGGAAACACACAGAACAAGAATACTAGAGAAAACCTGAAAACTAAATTCAATCTGAACGAGAGAAACACTGTCCATCAGGCATAGACACACACGAAGAATGACAGATGACCAAGTCAACAATACTGCATTTGCAGAAAAATAACGGAACTGCTAACGTGAAGCAGAGGTAACATCTCTCCCCCTCTCTTCTATCGTCCTAGCACGGGCTCTAGTTATAGGTTTATCCGTAAATATTTAACCCTTTTTAATTTTACTAATATTTATTTTTTTATTATTTTTTATTCTTATTTAAGTAAAGTAGTTAACCACAATGTCCTTATTCCTACACTAGTTTAGCTGATCAGGTTGTCCGCTAATTTTATAATTGAGCCTTCAATTGTTTTTTCAAGTTCGCTAAAAGAGAGAGGGAAGGGGTTTTTACTTAAACTTTCACCTGTTTCAAAATTATGGTATAAAGGTAAAACAGCGACCATTGGTGTGATACATTTCAATTGTGTATATGCAACCACTCTACGGAACGCACTTTAATGGTTTTACTGTTTTACCTTTATTCGCTAATTTAAACGATTCTACAGGAAATTAAATGGGCTAAAAAAATTTACTTTTTAAGTTTTTTATAAACAATTTTGTTTATAAAGTTATTACAGTTTAAAATTTGGGTCTAGTTGGAGAAAAAATTTGTTTTCAGACACTGCTTTCTTTTTCGTCTAAAAAATAATAATCAAACAGACCCTGGATATTTTGTTCACTTACACACACCGTTTAGTATTGCGTCCGTGACTAATTTATACCCCCGTGACAAATAAATAACACTTAAACATACACAAAAAGGAAACCCCTCGTATTATTTATTACATCCCCTGAAACAACAAAGACCGTCTCGAAATACAAGGCATCTCCGGCCGCTATGCTAATATTTATTGCTTATTTGCATTACCCTTGCGGTCCTATTCTGAAAGCACCGGAACCCGAAACACGCACACATTACTCATCGTTATAAAAGAAACGAAATAATTACAAGAATGCGTTTTATAATTTTATTACTTCATATGCCTGACTTATAATATAATCTAGGCTAGGAATCGTCATCAGCTGTTATAAAATTGCATTATTATTCATACTATACCCGTATCAATTACAATAGCATCATGAAACCTATCCTAGAAGTTATAAAAGTAACCTTAAAATGGTTCACACGGTTGTTTTATTATTACTATCACAATTATTATTATTATTATTATAGTAAACTAGCAAAAGTACCCACGGCTCGCTCGCAGATACGCAAAATGAAATGAAAGAAATATCGAGTAAATATGAGAGTTCACTGGTCCTAAGAACGTATAGTGACTTTTGTCCAAATCAATCTATGGTTCACATTTAAGACATGTATATGATCAGCTATGCTCCAGTAAGTACGAAAACCAAGGTTTTCACAAGTTTGTTTGAGGTACATTTCACGTCTAAGAGTACGTTTTACCTAAAATATGTTCTACTAATATGTTAGATCGTTTCCGGTTTTCAGAACGTTCCGGAACAAGAAGTCCCTTCGTTGGTTTATGACCCACTGGAACATTCTCGAACCTCCTGATACATTCTATAACACTCTCCAACATTCTAGACCATAAGCTCGATTTCAAGGTGCTCCAGTGACTTCCCATAAGAAGACCACTGAAACCCATATCTCTGGAACCAACCCCTGCAGTTCCAAACAGAAAACTTCTTTATGGATAGAGGATGGAGAGCTACCACAACATATAACCCCCACGAGGCTGCAGGGATGGGTTTGCAAAGTTATAAAAATGAATGTTTCTTTGTTCCACTATTTCTTTTATTCTTTGTCCTTTGTAGACTCAAAAATTATTCGACCTATTTCATTAAAAATTCACAGTTTATCCATATAGGTGCAAGGAGTTTTTAGAAGTTACAATTACTACAGTTTAATAGGTTGAAATGGGGTTTCTACAATACATACAATACATATAAATTAAACTAACATCCTAAAAGTTATATATAGTCGAGGAGCATAATGTATTCCGTGGATTTTTTTGAAGGGAAGGTGCGACTATGTGGAATCTCTTTATAATATGCTACACAATGGAGTGGTACCGGGTGTTTACTTTCAATTTGCGCCGTTTGGTTTTTATGACGTCATAAATCCAAGATGGCTGCCATATGTGACATTTATTCATTAAAAGAAGAATAACTCCTTCCAGAGTGCTCATACGCACAATATACAAATAATACTTTTTGTTGGGCTTCAGCAGACGAACAAATTTGGTCCTTATAAATTTTTCCATATATTTTACCGTTTGCGAGTTATGGGCAATTAAATATTAGACGTTCGGTTTCGAACATGTGTTACCATCAGTTATTTCTTATGAGATGAAAAACTAATAATTCTGTTGTTGTTGTTTTTTTTTTTTTTAGTTTTTTTTTACTTTAACACAATAAGTTTAATAACACAAGCATATATTTAATAATACAATGAAACATTTTACTAATACATGTACAATGATATTATACAATCATTAATGAACAAATAATAATTATATGACATTGTTCTGTAGAAATCATAACCAACTCCATAGTATAATACATTTGTAGTAGTGCCTAGTAGTAGTTGCATACGATCTTCGATCTTCAATCTTTATTGGTATAAAAAACATTATTGAGATTAAATTTTTCTCTTAAAAATAATTTTCACCACCATCTAAGTCTCCCGATGAATCGTCATGGTTTGTATAGTCATCATCATAGTTGTCACACATATCTTTGTCTCCTCCACACACACACATCACTTCAGAGCACTTAAGGTTGTGGGCAAGGCATTTACATGGTGGAGTACACTTTCTTTTAATACAAGAGCGCCTAATAAGCTGAAGGACTGTCTCTGGAGCGCATGATAGCATACACATTACAGGAGCATAATGGTCGTTTGTCTCTTTCAATTTCCAACCAAAGTTTAATGGCGAAGGCAGATCTAAGTAAGGCTCATCAGCACAGCACCATTCTATGGTTTGAAAACGAACTCTATCAACATATGGTGTCAGTGATTCTCTTGTTGGTGGCAAGTTTTCTCCTTGAGTTTCTTTCTTTGTGAACATCCACCATCTCAGTTCTCCAATGTTTGATATATTTGTGCCAGGGACATAGGATTTGTGCTAGCAGGACTGTTTACAGTATATGGTCATTATAAAAAAATAGATTAAAATAAGGTAGCTATCCCTATTCAATAAACATAAATTCCTACAAGCTATAAATTTAAATTTGTGAAATATTATTCTTACTTGACACAAAAATCATTTACACTTGCGTCAAAGTGATGAAATGGTACAATTAAAATAAAGTCAACCAATAGTAAAACATTGCAGTGTCCACTAGTAATATATAAAAATGAATATCTCTTTGTATGTGTTTCTGTTTGTTTTATTGTCCCCTATGGACTCAAAGCATATTCGACCGATTTCCATAAAATTTTCCCAGTATAACCATATTATTGCTAGGAGTGTTCAGAGATTACAATTACTACAATCCAAGGAAAATGAGGTAGCTACCCCTATACAATAAATATAATTTTCATAATTGATGGTTTTCAAGTCACTTTGAATAATATAGAAGATAATATATTAATAAATATTACCTTGTTCAATTTGTCCGTCTTGTGACTTCTGAAGAATGATTAAGTAATCCTAATACGACGCGTTTCGGGAACGCATTCCCATTGTCAAGCACACATAAAACACTAAAAACACACTTTATAAAAAACACAAACACACAACACTTTTATAAAACGTTTAAAAACAAATTTAAACATAAATTTCGAATAATAATTTGATAAGATCAACCCGAAGATCCAATTCACAATCGAGACTGAATTAAACAACAGCATAAATTTTCTTGATTTAACTATAGCCAAAGTGTCAGATGGGCTCAAGTACAAAATCTTCCGAAAGCCCACAACTACCGACACAACCATACATGCGCACTCACACCACCCGATATCCCATAAAATGGCAGCGTACAATAGCTTTGTCCACCGTCTTTTAACAATACCAATGAACCAACAGGACTTCCGTGACGAACTTGAAACCATCAAATACATAGCACATGCGAATGGTTATCATGACGTAATGATCGATAAATTGCTACGTAAACATATTTCAAACAAACAAAACCCCATCAAACGCACTAATAGAAAAAATAGGAAATTTGTTTCAGTCGAATATTCAAACGTCGTTCCACATATGCTAAAACACACGTTTGCAAAACATGACATCAACGTTACCTTTCGCACCAACAATAACGTGCAAAAGTTATTACGACCAAAACGTTTGATCCCGACGGTAAAGAAATCGGGTGTTTATAGAATTGAATGTGATGATTGTGACAGTTTCTATGTTGGTCAGACGGGCAGAGCTTTCAAAGAACGGTTTAAAGAACATTTGCCACACAACAACATGCGCAAAATAAATTCAAACTTCGCTCAACATTTAATTGACTCCAACCATTCATACACTGATTTTAACACAAATTTGACCCCAATCCATTTTTGCAATAAGGGAAGACTTTTGGACGCAATGGAAGAATTCGAAATATACAAAGAATTTAACAAAAATCCCGCCAATGTCTTAAACGATCAGCTGTCATTCAAGAGTAATGATCTATATGACACAGCCCTCGGCTATCTCAAGAAAACCGGTCCTTAGGCTAAATAAATTATTGATATTCCATAAATTCTGTTAGTACAGCAGTGGCCGCTCAACGATGTACATCGTAGGAATAAATTATTATTCGACATTTATGTTTAAATGTGTTTTTAAACGTTTTATAAAAGTGTTGTGTGTTTGTGTTTTTATAAAGTGTGTTTTTAGTGTTTTATGTGTGCTTGACAATGGGAATGCGTTCCCGAAACGCGTCGTATTAGGATTACTTAATCATTCTTCAGAAGTCACAAGACGGACAAATTTAACAAGGTAATATTTATTAATATATTATCTTCTATATTAATAAATATAAATTACACTAACTTTCTACAAGCTATTATAAAGCTTAAATGAATTGTGAAATATTGATCTTAAGTCATAAAAAAACAATCTGCAATTCGATTAATCAAGTCAAAGTAATGAAATACGATAGCTACCCTTAAAATTAAATAATAATTAAAATGTCTACCTATATAAAATAAATTACATCAACATTAAATACACATGTGTTTAATATGCGCTTTACCACCTGCTCTGCTCATAAGAATCTTATTTTAAGCACGAGGAAAATCAAAATTAATTTCTCAATGCAGTTGTTAAATTGTTTCGTTAATTTAATCTAAATGTATGCTTTTATACTCAAATCAAGCAATAGTGAAGCAACGGTGGGTTATACTAGTTTATTGTATAAAATGATTAAGGATAATTTATTAAATCAGCTGTTGCTTGGTATCTGCACTAATATTATAAAGAGGTAAAATTTGTATCTTTGGAACTACTGAACCGATTGAAAAAATAGTTTTACTAATAAAAAGCTACACTATCTCAGAGTACATAGGCTATAATTCATTTTGATAAAAACATTTTTTATTTCAATGTTTGTAAATTTAGTCAGAAACCATATTAGGTTAAGCCTATTCTGATGAACCATCACATCTACTTACATTTATTACCATAGCAACCATTTGAATAAAATAACAGTTAAAACAGCTGATTTCAAACTTTGAAGCGATTATTTGTATTTCTAACTTCTAGGTTTGGTTCTTGTTAAAATGTAAACCTAAGCCTTGCTGGTTCTTTTAACCTTTATTATAACTACTGTTATAAAATATACGACGAAATTTGATTTGAACATTTAACACTATTTACCATTTTAGCTTTGTGATTATTATTAATCCTACACCTTTATTATACAGAAAACATAATATGATTATGTGTATAGAAGGTACCAACGGGATTGGCGTGTGGAGCACGCAGGGGGTTTCCCCTAGTATTTAATAAAGTAAGGTTAAAATAAAGTCTATTTAATTTTACTCCTATGTTTTTCAAATAGGGAAATTACTGAATAAATTCAAACAAAAGTTCTGAAACTTTTTTGTTAGGCACACTTGTCTTTCCTTTCAGATGTAGTAGGCTATGTCTCCAAGCATTAGGTTTTACAGATCTAAATAACTTAGCATAAGATAGAGGAAATGTACATTATTATAGTGGAGTTTATACATTTTCGTGCCTGTTAGACTAGATCTCGTTAACTTCAACGGTCCTCCCATTGTGCTGCTAGACGAGAAACCCTTTATGTATGCGATCGTTACAGTGACACCCGGTCGAACTTTCTTCTGTAACAAAATACCGTCAGATTTGTATTGCTAACAACTACGAGACTAACAACAGATAGTTCATATCTACAGTAGCTTGTCGTAAAGGATTTCTTTTTCCTGTGACGTCATCACACCAGAGTAGACGCATACGCGTGATAATCGCATAGCAGCTTTATTTATAGTTTTAAATTTACGTAGCGTAGACACGCGTTTACTGTATCTAAGACATTCATTCGGGTGTGGTTGTCACTACTACGAGCTAAAGTCAGACAGTAAAAGAAAACGCTGGACTATAAGTGAAAATCATTATTTAATTTAAAATTATTGGATCATGAAACGCTGATGTGAACTGAACGAATTTAGAAAATTAAGTTTATATGTTTTAAAGTTGCAAGTATTTGGGAAATTCGTCTTCTCACGAAGGCGGTGAATACCTGCCTACGTGTACGAACTAAACTAGTAGAATTTTATTGCACCTCAGCCTCCGTCATCGGCTGACGTGATGCATTGTTCCGCTCGTAGCGCAACACTCGCTGTGCGAGTCGGCACTTCGAATAACTCACTTCGAATGGTACTTTTAGGGTATTTTTCGTTTTAATCGATTTCTGGAGGGACTAGACGGGCTTTAAGGTCGTATAAAAAAGCAAAATTTTCTAATTAATCTTGTATATTGGTTTTTCTAGACAAACCCCAAAAAATATTTATTCCAGTACAAAAACCGCAAACAAATATTACTTCCGGTAAAAAAACGTCTTTCCAGTAGTTGGACTTGTGCCAAACTCGTTCAAGCGACTTCGAAAACCAAAGTGTGTACCACATCGGACGTAAAATGCGGCAGCTAGAGCGCGAACACATATATACATGCACCTTAGGCCTCACCACAAGAGTCACTGCAATAGCTAATCTTTCCTAATAGAATTCGCTTATAATGAAATTAAGTACAGTGTTGAGGTGGGAAACATAACATGAACATGAAGCCCGCCTGGTTGCCCCAACATCAATCAAAATATAAAATACCACAAAAGTAGGCTTACCCTGCTCAAATTTGCTTGGGTCCAAGCGAAGCGAAGCAGTCCATAATCCGATGACGCAAGGACGAGGTGCAACCAAGTCCTATTAATA
>JAGFPH010000009.1:1920859-1954546 GCA_018207615.1 Philaenus spumarius | reverse complement strand
AGCGAAGCAGTTCATAATCCGATGACGCAAGGACGAGGTGCAACCAAATTCTACTAATATATTTCGCACAAGTAGCTGGCTATTCATCGCCTTCGTGAGTAGATCTCAGTTTTCCAAATAGTTGGCTGAAACCCTAAAACATATAAACTTAATTTTGGAAATTCGCTAAAGTCACGTCAGCTGTTCAGGAGCGCGATCGAATTACATGTTATTCTTTGTAATGGAACACCTAAAAAAGCAGAGAGCTTAGTTGCCTTATATTTTGTTTTCTCTAGGCTGAGAGTTTTAATTTTCTTTCTTTTTAAGAAGTTAATATTTTCTAAGTTTTGGTTTTTCTTCATAGTGCTTAAAGTTTGGTTTACTATTTATGTAGTAGTAAACTATTTGGTAATAGTGACCGCATATATTACATATTTAACTTTTCTTGCTGTCATGCTCTTGGATTAATAAATATTTTTTAAATAATTTCAAAATGTGGTTCTTGTACAAGTAAAAAGGAAATATCTTGACTATCTTGCATGTTTTGTTAAGTTTAACGCATTTTTGAGAATCTATATACAACAAGAATGACTTCAAATAAATATGAACTGTGTATGTTTTAAAATTTAATACGTGTGTCGTGTAGCGTGTTTGATAATGCGCTCCGTCTCGAGACGGCTGTTACCGACGAGGAGAATGCACGACCGTAAGAAACCCATTTATAATTAGAATTACGATAACTTATATAGTGTCTGACAAGAGCTTAGCCCAATGAGAACAATATCAGTTTAATATAAATGTAAATTACGACGGTGTAGGTTTAGAATATGAGATAGTCTGCTTGTGGCTAAAGAATGCCGATTATTTAAATAAAAGCACTCGTGACAAATGCATTATTCATGATAACAAATTTGTACTGCATAAATAAAATACCTCGAGACATACAGTCAGAGATAGAAAGACAGAACTACAGGCTTCGGCTTAGTGACGGAATATTTGTTTAATCAATGAAGAAAATAGATAAAATAAAATCCGATTAAAATTAATGGTTCCGTGCTGTTTAGTATTTTATAAAAAAATAAAGCAGTCGTGGGACTGCCGACAGAAGTAAAAACTGTCATGAATATAGACAATCTTGTTTATGTTATGTTAAATGTTTTAGATTTCAATATTAAATGTGGCAAGATAAAAATAACACAACTTACAAAATGAGGAAGAATAGTATCCATTTCAGAGGTATTACCAAGTAAACTATATACTCTTCTATATGTACTACATATATTGTAGAGCATGACGGAATAAAACGTGACGGAAAATGCATGACGGAATAGAGCATGACGGACAATGCGTGATGAAATACAGCGTGACGGAAAATGAGTGACGGAAAATGCGTGACGGAATAGAGCATGACGGAAAATGCGTGACGGAAAATGCGAGTCGGTAAAATCCGATTCACCGCCAGCAAAATTTTTTGGACTTGGTGTGCCTATTTCGTACGTAGGATAAATCGTTAAATCTAACTGTAAACGAAATAAATGTTGGCATCAGGAGAGTCTAGAAAATATTCCATTACAATGTAAGTTAGTATGTTAATAAATAACTAATGAGCTTGACTTGTGAGAAAGCATAGATCATGAATAATAAATAGATCTTGCATCCATACGGGGGCTGTGTGCCGGAAAAACGGTTGTCGCGAAAATAGTACATGATCGCGCCGCGAGGTAGCGCTAGAGAGAAAGTAACTTACATAAAATAAAACCTGAACACAAAATCTCACAATAAATACGTTTACTAACCTAAACCTTAACCATAAGAAGCATGAAGATACGAAGTAAATAATGCTATGTTTTGTTAAATATTAATATTAGTTTAGCAATCTTATTTAAATTATATTGTTATTGTTAATATATTTGATTAACGTTGGCAGTGGTTAACGCCTTAGCATAGGTTATGACACGCCCCCTGTAGGGTACGCCCCTTCTGGTTAGGTATTTGTACGGTGCGTTGTCACACTGTTAGATCAGTTATAGTTTGGTTACTGTAGCCCGTGCATCACTGAGGATGGCGACATTGTCGTTGAAACGCGTTTGAGGTTAGTAGTCTGTTAATGATTTCGTTTAAAAAAGGTTTGAATTTACAATAAATAAATTAGTAGAAGTACTAATTTTGCGCCTTAACATTTTTTTAAATATTCCATCACAACATCTACTATTGTTTTTGTACAAACTTTTTTTTAAATAAATTAGAGAAACTACTGATTTGGCGCCTTATTTTGTGTACGTTAGCTAAACCATTAAATTTAAGACTAACAGTAAACGAAATAAATGTTGGAATCAGGAGAATATAGAATAATAGTCCGTTACAGTATAACTTAGTCTATTAAGGTTTTTTTTAAGTTTTAAATTTACAATAAATCAACTAGTAGAATTCATAATTTGGCGCCTTTCAAAAATAAAAAATAAGTACTTTTTACACATTTAGGCTATAAATATAAAAAATAAAAGTTCAGCTCCTAGCATAGGAAATACGAAATTTGCGTAGCAGTAAACGTGGTAAGGGTGAGGTAAACATCCACTAGTTCGTTTGAAGGATAAGTCGCATTAGGAAGCGGTGTTGGAAAAAAAAAATTTCTCCACTTACGCCCTTTCCCCATACCCCCGGCCCATTGCGCCAGGGCGAAGCTAAGTGCCAGGATTCACGCCGATATCTTTACATAAATTAAAACCCAGACGATATTGTCAAAGTTTTAAGGTTTGATCCAAATAAGTCGTTTTATTTATAATGGTCTTGTCCGTTTGCAAAACCCATAATTTTGTCAATAATGTTTACATTTTTTTTATTTTTAAAAAGGAACCCTAAATATTTCCGAAAAAAAGTAGCCTATATTATTCTCTGAAAAGTCCTCTACATGAAATTTCAAGTTTCGTCAAAATTGGTTTAGCCATTCCGCCGATTTGCCCGGACAAACAATCAGATAGACAGACGGACACAAAATTTAAAAATGCATGTTATGGTTTTGGTAAAGTGTGAGCTTAGAATTTCAAAATGTGAGCCAGACACTTCAATTTTATTTTTATGTATGAATATAAATTTTTTAATGACTCCCCAGTATGTGTTCTGGGGACCATGATCGGTGTTCATTGACTATTAACGTTTTAAGATCTCACCATAAGAGTCACTGCAATAGCTCATCATTCCTATTGATATTCGTTAATAACTTAAGAATCTTTTTAGGTATTTTACTTTTTTTAATGTTTTAATAAGTTTGTTTTCATAAGGAACGGTAACAAAAATAACAGATAAAGTTAGTTTAAAACTGCCGAATTGATTCGAATAAAACAGGTTATCGGTCGTCTACTGAGTAGCATGAGCCCTGTATCATCACATAGTATATACAATATTAATAACCTGGTATGGTAAATTCAACGGAAATTAGATAACACCTAGATTAATTGATGAATCTTACCTAATTAAATAAAGCGTCCGGTCGAATTCATAGTTTGGTGAAAACTTGTAAAACAACTAACCTGAAACAAAGCAACAAACAATGGTTAGATTAACAAACGCAATCAATATCATTTCAGCAATATATATTAGTGATATAGATTACAAAATGTTCAACAAAACTATTACGATGAATTAATGAAGGAATTAATGCCTTTATTTGATTTCAGTTCTTTTGAAATCGTTGCCACAGCCTATTTTTAAAATGTGGGTCAGTCGAGGTGGGGGTGGGGGGAGACTTTTCAAAATATTTTAATTTGGCAAAATAGTAAAAATTTACAGAAGCAAAATAATAAAACTGTGAAAGCACAGGAACTCAAAAGACAGATGTAGCCATATTGCCTATCCTGCGCCTGCTTTTAAATAAGCCACTGCACTTGGTAGCAAAGAATTTTAACAAGCTCTACAATATTTATTGAGTCTTGTTGACCATAAACGGCATTTACAAGGTAGCTTAACACAGACTAATAAAAACATAGAAAGCATATATATATATATATTTTTTAAAAAATAGCCTAAAACCAACATGTTTGCATTTTAATAGTTACTAAAACTAAAAAAAAATTAATATTAGAATTAAAAATGCTGGTATTGGATGTTGCAGACAATTACCAAAGAAACTAATTGTTCAGTTTTTGTCGATAACTACGTTATCCTTTAACCCAAAGAAAAACAAAAACAATTATTTTGTGAGTCATTAAAATAAAATATTTTTCAAGATATTTCACGTTAAAAGTTTGTAACTGCCGCCATTTTAAAACTAAAAAATTTAATTCATGATGTTATTACACAAATGTAAATCGTAACATACGAAATGCTTCTACAAAATTTTAACTCGATATCTTATCTACTTCTTGAGTTACGGTGAGGTTTTTGTATGAAAACAAAACGGCGTATTGCGACTAAACTAAACCATATTCGAAAAAATTTAATGGGCATTTTTCATTTGTTTCAATGTGTTTAATACATGCGACCCTGTATAGCTCGCTAAGGTTTTTTGTGTCACTCCGTGTATAATTAATTGTTTTAAAATAATGCCGCTCAATAAAATAAATGGTGCTAATATTAATAATAAATGATTTTACTGCAACTGGACGCGTCAAAAAGACAGACAACCTACAACAGTCGCCCTAATACGTGGCGACGTGTAGTACAGGGTTTCTCGACCGTAATTTATTTGGGATATTCTTTGAAATGGATTATACATTTTTGTTCAATTTTGGGTTCTAGAAATAAGGCCGGTAAACGATATTAAATCAAATACAGAAACTAAAATTGTATTCGTTTAAAACTGCTACCTTTAAACGAGACCAAGTAAATGAGATGTGTTTTTATGTTTACTTTTAGAAACTTTTAAGGGATGTTCTACTGAAATGCGGTAAAAAATGTTTTTCCCAAACTAATTTTTTTATTTAATTTTGTTCTACATTTAATTAGCTTCGAGAAAAATATATATATATAACATGGGTTGTGACACCTATTTACTATAATAATAAAATAATATATAACTCGGGTACACTTCACAACCGGATCGTAGGCTATTCTTGATGAGCGCTGGTTATGTTCATTCAGTCCTTATAAGTTTAGTTCTGCTACCATTCAATCCATACACTCTGATACATATATCCCTAACACATGCTTACTGGCCCGTCTCTGAACCAAAAGCCACAATCAGCTGATTTTCAATCAAGTAAGTCCTGGACCTATGACTTGTAAAATAGTGACCTATGACTTAAACATTTAATTGGAGAGATGATAATAGTGAAAAAAAGTGGTTGTGTAATTTGGAAGTATAAAGTGAGTACTCTAAGTCATATGACTGGGAATGTTCACATTTACGTGAGACGGTATGTAAGTTCGTTATTTTTATAACTATACTAGAGGGCTCCGCCCCCTGCTTGCTTTTCTCACCAACCCCCACGGCGACTCGCTTCGAAGCAAATGCAAATAGGTTATTTTATATAAATAGTCCCCCTACTATTAAATTCTAATAAGTCTTATTTATTTTTAATTAGGATGTTACGTAGTTATTTCTTATTTTTTAATTCCTTAATTTATTAAGTGTTTATTCTCTAGCTTTAAGGAAAGTATAACAATAAACATGTTTTTGTAGGGCTTGTTACTACGTTTTCACCCCTTAGCAAACACGCGACAAAATACAAATCTAATTAAATTTTTCTTTGTACCTTGAAAATAAATGTACAAAATTTCAGCTCTCTAGCTTTAAGGAAAGTATAACAATTAATATTTATTGTTTTAGGGGTTGTTACCACATTTTCACCCCTTAGCAGCTCGCGACTAAATGCAAATCTAGTTTAATTTTTCTAAGTATTTTGTACGAAATAAATGTAAAAAATTTTACTCTCTAACTGTAAGGAAAGTATAACAATTAATATTTATTGTTTTAGGGGTTGTTATCACATTTCCACCCCTTAGCAACTCGCGACAAAATGCAAATCTAGTTTAATTTATCTACGAATCTTGTAAGAAAAAAATTTGGAAAATTTCAGCTCTCTAGCTTTAAGGAAAGTATAGCAATTAATATTTATTGTTTTATGGGTTGTTATCACACTTTCACCCCTTAGGAGCTCGCGACAAAATGCAAATCTAGTTTCATTTTTGTATGTATCTTGTACGAAATAAATGAGCAAAATTTCAGCTATCTAGCTTTAAGGAAAGTATAAAAACTAATATTTATTATTTTAGGGGTTGTTTCAACCCTTAAATCAAAATTAATTCTAGCCTACGTTACTCAGGGATAGAGTAGCTTTTTATTAGTAAAACTTTTTTTCAATCGGTTCAGTAGTTCCAGAGATTATCCCCCTACATACAAACAAATAAACAAAAAAAAAATGTTACCTCTTTATATTATTATTATAGATTTCTTGTAAATTTTAAGACGAAAAAGTATTTGTTATTCTTTAAGTTATGGTAAAAAAAGTGTCATTATGTTCATTTTTAATATTTCACTAGGTCGTAATAAAAGCAATACAGTATTTAATTTATTCATATCCTTAATTTAATTCCAGGTCCACACAATATTTACCTAGCTTAAAAGAATGGTCTAACCTTTTTAAGAAACTAACTGTAAATGAACTTTATAAATAAAGTTGCCTTTTTATAGCAGAATTGTGTGTTAAAAATATCACGAAGTACCAACATGACAGTAATACTAGGCCTAACTGAATACATCTCCATTTACTGCCAACATGGCGGCCTAATGGGGCGGAACCCGTGTTATCAAAGCTGTAAATAACGCTCTACCAACTTTCCCGCACATAAACTGCATTGTGATCCGCACATGTACAATAAAAGAATCAAACATTGCCACATTTAAGTTCACATTGGATGCGAACTCGGATTAGATAAGTTAAATTGAATATGCTAGCTTTTAACAGTATACAAGGGTGAAATAAATTACAACATTACTCCGTCCTGCTCGCGTTGGTCACCAACCCCCGCGGTTAAGCAAATGCAAGCAGACTATAGTATACTCTGATATTTTCACGGGTTGATTAGGACAAAGATTTCGTATGTTTATATAGAAAAAGCGCAATTTTAAAGTTATAAAATATAACAAAATGTGATACGGCAAAGTAGTGTTTTAAACTGATCAAATAGGTCTTGTAAAAAATAAAGATGGCATAAATTTAATAGTGGTAGGTGATTGAACTATGGATGTAGTAAGCCTTTTATTTATTTTTTTGTTCTACTATTAACTTTAAAAAACTGTTGGTTGTGAGTAATGATACCTGATTCTAAATTTGCCAATTTGGTTACTATTTGGTAATAAATCTAATTGCTTTAAAAAAAAGTGAGTTGGTTCACTAAAAGTCACACCTGAAATTGCATTAAGTTTATGATCCAAATCAGCTGTTTTATTTGTAACATGTAGCAACAGATGTTTGAATTAAAATACTGCCTGTTTCATTCATTGCTTTTGTGTTTGTTAACTTAAAATTTTAAAAATGGTTTTGAAAAATAATTAATTAACTGATTCTAAAAAGTGTTTGCTACTGTAATGAATGCATATGCATTCAACAAACGTGTGTTGGTTCACAATATGTAAATATTAGCTTGACTTGTGAGAATTTATATTGATAGAATAATTGATCGCATGATCTCACAGCTAACACAAGTTATTAAATCAAACGCGTTTCAACGACAAAGTCGCCATCTTCAGTAAAGCACGAGCTACAATAACAAAACTATACAAATTTGTTGTGAGATTCTGTGTTCAAGTTTTATTCTATCAATTGTTCAGTATAGGCCACACCAGGAATTTTGTAGTTAAGATTTTGATTAAAATCAGCTGTTTCATCTGTTATAGGCCTGGGCGTAATCCTCCATATTTTGACCATTTTTAAAACTTATATATTTAGCAAAACCCATTCTTAGTGCACTTCTACATAGTGGTTTGAATATTCCCAGAAAATGTAAGGCTTTAGCTATCATAGTTGTAGCTGTACGTTGATGGGTTAGTCAGACAATCAGGACTTCTTCTTTTATACATTGTAAAGGCTTGCATATCATCGTATTCACACTATAAAAAATAGAGAAAGAAAAACATAACCAAATCGATAAGATAAACAAAAATTAAAGTAGCACTCATGACTTGTCATCATATTAAACAAAATCAAACGGATTTACTAATTCTGTTCTCGATGCAATTTATGACTACCATGCCACAGTAAATAAACTACGAAGGGAGAAATAAAAATATGACATACTGTCAGGGATA
This sequence comes from Philaenus spumarius, assembly GCA_018207615.1. Taxonomy (NCBI): domain Eukaryota; kingdom Metazoa; phylum Arthropoda; class Insecta; order Hemiptera; family Aphrophoridae; genus Philaenus; species Philaenus spumarius. Next base: position 1,946,322 of record JAGFPH010000009.1, on the reverse strand, counting down.
TATTGGTAATCACAAATATCCCAATAACCAATATAATTAACATAATAATAAAACATAAATAAAGATTTATTAAGACACATTTGAAGCAATATTTCAAAACTACAATTCTAGAAAAAAGTTAGACAGTTGATGTAAAATACCAAGTATCCAGGATGAATCGGCGGATGTAGCGATTCACACGTGAGCAGCAGTCTTGAATTTCTTCAAAGCTCAACAACAAGCATTATTCAATGGGAATCAATGCAGCATGCGTGCAAAATAATGCAAGATATCAACTGCCCAGAAATGATAATACAATCAGAACAATCAACACTCATTTTGTTCAATCAGAATGGAATTAAATAAAACACGTGTACAAGTATGGAGGGTGGTTCTTAAGATAGCAGAAGGGTCTGTGATCAACTAAGCAATCACACCTAGACAAAAACCTTTTAAGATACGTTAATTTTATTTTTATCCTAATCGTTTAATAATTTAATTTCAATATCAGTAATAGAAGATGAATCATCCAACTAAAGCGTAATCGTTAAATTAAGCTTTTAATCCAGATATAATCATCAAAGGGATCCAGGAACCGCCAAAACCCAGGATTAAATATGAAACGAAATCATATCCAAGGTACTATTTCATGTATGAAATGAAAATATAAAAGCCATTGGAAAATAAATAAATTTGTTGGAACTGTGTTATTAGAGTTAGCCGAAGGCAGGGTTTGCTAAACACCACAAAAGCAATTGAAATTAGTTCCCATTCAAATTGATCCATATTCCAAAGCTTACAAAGTTGTAGTTTCATTCTATTCAGATCAAGATGCTTCTGTCAATTTATAATAATTGATAAGGTTAATAATTAGTTGATATAAGAATTAATTATTATTAAAAGTATTAAAAGAGTGTCAGGATTTTGATTTAGTCTGTCTGGTGATCAAAAATAAATTCCATATTAGTAATTAATTTCATTAATGAAATATCAGGACAGTTGAATACAATACCACAGGCTCAGATTTCGTTCGTAAAAGTAAACATTTTTATGTGTACTGTATTGATTTTTGGAAGGGACTTGTGATACTTTAAAATTATAAGATCGAATGAGAGATTATTGTATTGTTGTTTTATCACAATTTTGTTTGAGAATGCAATTGTTGTCAATTTCATTTTAGAAGGTTGCAAATTGTAAAAAATTATTTTTGAAGTAATTTACATAACATACTATTTAACCTACCTATTGAATGGTCTCTGTATTTATTTCAACCAAGTTTCATTTGGAGTCATCCCTCATGCCAAGTTAAATTTTGATGCGTAAATCGAATCTGGGTGGAAGCGACAAAATTCAGAACTTATTTAGAATTAAATACATTGCAAAACTAAGCTTAAACTCATATATCCTAAAATGGTTAAAACAGCATATACAAATAAAATAAGTCTTACAATACACATTTCGATTGCAGTGTACCTCTCTGGTCTCTTTTACTTACATCAATTTCTAGAAAGATTGCAATCAAATAACAATGCCTCTCTGATTAGGATTGATGTTTGTTACTCCTACAAGTGTTTGTAGAATAAAATATTGAACAATCACTGCCCGCCTTCCAATATTACAGCTCCTAAACTAAATATTAAACAAACACAGTATCAATGAAAACAACACAACTCAGCGAAACAGAAGAGAAAACGTTCTCTCGTGTTGTGCACACAGAACACGTACATTGGAGGTGGAAGGGCAGCTAATTCCATCCAGTCCTTTCTTTATGTCAAATAATAGACTTAGACGACTGAGGAGCTTACTTTGTCTTTCTAAAATTAATACAACTGAAATTTAATACGTCAAAAACAAATTTAATCCTTGTAGTAATGTAAACTATGTATACAGGAGTCTGGATGAAGTTCATTTCAGACAGATTAACAGATTAACAGAGACATTCAAAGACGGACGTGCTTAATGTTATCTCTCCTATATCCCACAATAGACTAAAAGACAATCGCGTCAATCATTTTCTCAACAAATAATGGGTGTCTTTTTTAAATAGGCCACTAATAGTAAAATCTGACTTATAATGGGATCACTTTTCCAGATTTTTTAGGTTTTGACAAAGCCTAAAAATTATTTTTTAGCCAAAACTAAAAATTTGCCATACATGAAAAATGAAGTTGGTGATTGGATGTTCATTATCAGCTGATTATCATTAAATTTCCATGAAAATAAAATACTATGTAAACAAATAACTTTAAAAAGTATACAACTTTGAAAACATTTATAACTGTACTTTAAAATTGTAACTATTATAATTAAATTGTCTTCAGTCCGGATTTATAGGTCTAGCTACAGCGCGGCTTCATCAGGCTTGTACTAGCATATATAAAAGTAACACATGACACTAACACTACACAAAATCTGAGTATAACTCGTCGTAAACTTGAATGACTCCGCCGTACAACTTGTAACTGACGAAAGTGAAATGTTACAGGAATAAAAAAAACAATATTTACATAGTAGCCTATAATCACTTTAGTAGGTGGTTTATTATTATACAAATATATTCCTTTTAACTGTATACTAAGTATTTAAAAATATTACATACTTGCTGTGTCTTACAACTGAGGTTTTAGTGAAGTGAAAATACCAGCGACCAACGTTGTAATTGATGTGAATTAAAACATTGCTCTCTTCTTTACAAGTCAGTTTTATCATGTACAGGCTTGAAGTAAAACGACAACATAGAGTATGATAAAAAAAGTTTATTGTTAATAAATATGGTATATAATAATTATATTGACCAAAGTATGATGTTTTACTATCTAGGGTGCATTATGGAAAAGTGAACATAGTCAAATTATTGAAAAAGTAAATTGATTATATTGTATTTAATTTTACTCACTGAAAAGTTCACTGAAAACGTTACAACCACTATAGGTACTTTCTTGTACTTCCACTAAAATTTGCTCGTAGAGTGATGCATATTCTTCACTTATGTATTCAGGTACACATATCAAACAAGTCCTTTTACTTCGTAGCTTTGATGGCCAATGTTTAATAGTCGTAGATACAACGTTGTTTCATTACCATTTCAAGTGGAAATTTCCTTGGAACTGGCTTCTTCCTCTTCGAAATGTATGGGCTGTCAGCTTACCTGAATGTTTTACGTTGTTCGTCCGTCCATTATTTAACCCTAATTTTCCTGGTTTCCCCCGTTATTTATGCGTTTTTGACCGCCCGGTGCAGAAACTCTGCCTCCAGCTGTCCACGTCGTACAAAATTGTACTACTCTCGTAGGCAAGTTTCCTGCTACTTAGAAGAGCTGTTCAGAGCTGCCAACATGATTGTTGTTCCAAATGAAATTTACGACACAATGCAAAGTTGTTCTGCTAAAAACTCGTTTTTGAATAAAGTTGTTAGTTACAATTGCATGGAGGAGCCATTTATAAATACAAACAAACAAAATATACGGCCACATTATTCAGGTGAGTGTCCTACCTGCAGAGGGACAGGAACAACATTTTTTACTGTGGCCAAAAACATTTTAATCTTATATATGTTTACGGCTAGTTATACTCAGATTTTGAGTAGCGTTAGAGTCAGCCGACAGTGTTTGGTGAAACAGCGCTGTAGTTAGACCTACAAATACGGACCGAAAACAACTTACTCAAGCTGTAACAGTATATTAAACAGTCCATGGCAACACATAATATTCTAAAATGATAAGTTGTATTAAACAGAAGGAAACAATTTGCAATAAAGAGAATCTACAGCTGAATCAAAGAATCAGTAGGGCGACTTTTAAATTGTATATCCCTCTTAAACTGTAATGTCTATCGAAAAAACACCAAGAACAAAAAAGTCTTAAAATAACTTCTAAAGACCAAAAATAAGAAAGAAGATACATAAGATTTTTTAAGTTGGCCGGCATATTCGAAAATGTAGGCCATTTACGAATATTTTACCTCCAAATGTTTCTAATATCAAAAACAATTGACAGTTTGAAACTTAAATATTGTTGTCTGATTTATGGTTTACAAGATAACAATGAAATCCCCTTTTAAGTATACACTCTGCATATCGGAAGGAACTAAGTGTCGCCTTAAATAGGAAAGTGTAAATTTTAAAATGGTTTGAGCGGAATTGAAAACAGATTATAAAGTCTCCGACTGCAATGAAACAAAGATTATATTTTTCCTTTATACCATCTGAGACCCAACATAGTGTCACTTGATTGTGTATTTACAGACCCAGGTGTAGTAGCTGTAAGAAAATTACTCAAACATGCGCCGAATAAAATGTTTGGTGTCTTATATTTTAAATTTATTTAAATATCTAGTAAACTTAGTAAAAAAATACCGGTACAGGGTGTTCCACGACTTGTTACTCTTTTGAAACTAATGAAAAAAGTTCATATAAATATAGGCCTATGTCTCGGAACGCTTCTTTTATCCACCATTTGGTTTTTGTACTAAATACTTTATATCACTAGAACGGCTCAACAGATTGAGTTGAAATTTTGTACATTACTTATCAATGCAAAGGCCTAGAAAAATGTTATAAAATTATTTCAATTATCCGTTCTAATATGGCGGACATTTAAACATTGAAATAGCAATAACTCAAAACCCGTCGATGTTTATAAAAAACGCCAAAAACACATGTTCTTAGTCCGTTTAATTCCTATCGAATGGTATAACTGTTAAAACACCGTATAATGTTACGACCATTTAATGTGTACACAGTTTAATGTAAAATAGTTTAATGATAACAATATTTAACGCTAAGGCCATTTAATAATAACACCGTTTAATGTCAAGGCTATTTAATGTTAACACCGTTTAATGTTAACAATGTTTAATGTCAAGGCTATTTAATGTTAACACCGTTTAATGTTAACACAGTTTAATGTCAAGGCAATTTAATGTTAACACCGTTTAATGTTAACACCGTTTAATGTTAACACAGTTTAATGTCAAGGCAATTTAATGTTAACACCGTTTAATGTTAACACTGTTTAATGTAAAGGCAATTTAATGTTAACACCGTTTAATGTTAACACCGTTTAATGTTAACAATGTTTAATGTTAAGGCCATTTAATGTTAACAATGTTTAATGTTAACACTGTTTAATGTCAAGGCAATTTAATTTTAACACCGTTTAATGTTAACACTGTTTAATGTTAAGGCAATTTAATGTTAACACAGTTTTATGTGTATAGAGTTCAATGGAACCGTATTTTAATGTTAACACTGTTTAATGTAAAGGCAATTTAATGTTAACAACGTTTAATGTTAACAATGTTTAATGTTAAGGCCATTTAATGTTAACACCGTTTAATGTTAACACTGTTTAATGTTAAGGCAATTTTATGTTAACACAGTTTTATGTGTATAGTGTTCAATATAACCGTATTTTAATGTTAACACTGTTTAATATTAATTCCGTTAATTTAATGTCAATATCGTTTAATGATTATATAGTTTAACGTTAACATCTTCCAATGTTATCACTGTTTAATGTTAAGACCATTTTAATGTTAACACCATTAATATTGACTATGTTTAATGTTAAAACTGTTTTGTAATTTTAGTCCTAAAATTAATTAACAACGGTGTGTTCAGCTAGTAAGAGAACACAACATTACACTACCTAAAATATGAAAATATCCTATAAATCATCCCTTAAGACAGACAATATGTCAGAGTTTAGTGTTATACTGTATTTGTTAAGGGTTAATAATGTAAAAGGGGAGGATTGACGGCCTACAGCTAATGTGTCAAGGGTTTAGATGATCATTAATCTGAAATTATCAACCCTTACAAATCCAGTTGATCCCTTAAGGCAACAGGGTTTATCTAATTAGTAAAGTTAAGGGGTGGAATATAGTCTTCAAGCAGTTTACATTAAGCATACGTTGATCGTGATTTTGGTGACGATGATTTTATAAATTACAGTTATTTATTACCGTTTTATTGTAGTAAGCGCATATTTTACGAAATTATAATATTTTGCTTTTAATATACACAATATATGTGTCACATGAATTAAACTCAACTATATATATATATATATATATATCTTCAAAATATAAATCTAGAAATATGATTAAGTTAAATTTTAACAATTTACATTTAAAATCAGCAGTTCTATTACTTTATTTACATTTTCAAACAAAATTCTAACTTATCGTTTCAAAAGTAAAGTAGAATGGTATATTATCGTGATGCAAAACACATTCACTCATAAAGAAATATAATATGTCAACTGACACTATCTTATAGGTAAATAAAAGAGTATCATTAACTTCTTATCAATCACAGCTTTAAATATTTTTACTTTAAAACGGTACTTGCAGTTCGTCAGACCCCAATTAAACTAATTGTATTATCTCTAAATCTAGTATCTCTCTATTATATAAACAATTCTTGTAATTCACTAAACAAACTCTGGCCCTACTGCGCATGCGTCAGGATCAGGTCACCGCTTCCCTCACATTGCCTTAATCAAAACTTTGGTTTACTGTGCATGCGACAGGAACCAGGTAACCGCTATCTCTACCGACCTACTCCGATAAAAGTGCCGCTGTCCTAATCAATCTTCGTTGTGAACATATAAGATTATACAATAACTGTTTGCAATTTCTTCACCGTTGGTGTTGGTGAGCGAAACGATCAGGGGACGGAGCAATCTAGTGATTGGTTATTATTGTTTTTTTCATTCTGTGTTATATACAGGCTGACCCGTAATCTCTGAAACCGGTTTTTAGAATCGTTGTTTGTGCAAAGAATTTCCAGTTTCCTTAGATCCGAAAACTTTTAGTTTCCCATTTATCTGCTATTTTGTTTTTTACAAAAAGATTTTAGAAGTAGATACGATCTTGAGTTCATATTTGGTACTTTTGTTTCCTACTAAGATGTAAACCAGAACGCTCGCTTGTATACCAAAAACTACGGGCGTATAAATTGGCCTATAATCAAAGAATATCTAAATTATAAATAATTAATTTCAAAATAGTACTTATCAGAAATGTTTAAAAATTATAATGTTGAATTTTTCCGCGGTTAGAGTATTTACTTAAAATCTTACCAGTGCAGGAGAACGTGACCATAAAGCAATTTTTTCTTATTCCGTAAAAGAATTTAAAAACACCCAAAACGGCACTTCATGAAGGTTCACCCACTTTCGCAATGTTTGCACTAAAGAAAATACTAAACACATTATTGATAAAAAAAAGATAAGTAATAACGATCGTAAACAAAATACAAGACATAAAAAGATGTACTAAAAAAGATTTGTACTTATGGAAGAATAAAAGTAAGCATAAAACGACATTTGAAAAATCTTACAAAAAAAGGAACACGATGTCGACAATGTTGTCAAATTGAACAGAAGTTGAACAGAGCATCCCCCAAAAACCCCATAAACCAAACTAACTTATACTTTCCAATCAAAGTTAAGCATCGGTCTCGAGCTGCATTGCGCAAAGTCGGTTGTTTTTCTACCGATGCAATTTTTGACGAACTTAAGGTTATGATCTGCGGCAAATCTATGTCTAAACTATAGTAATTTATACTTTTTTAAATTACAGTGATATTTTCGAAGTAACCGAACATCAACTTTTGACACGCAGCTCAAAGTCATTTGGAATTTTAATTAAAAAATGAATTAAGACTTACTCTGTCACGCACTTAACAACTTTAAGAAATATATTAATAATTGGGAAGGAACGCTACTGAGAATGTCATTGCATCTATCTAGAGGTAGCAAATTAATTTACCCTCGTCTGTTGACATATTTCATTAATTAATATTTGTTTGAATACTTAAATATATTAATAACTAGAGTCTCTGCCCCAGCTCGCTTCGCTCACCAACCCCTGCGCGAACATATAGTGATGCCAATGCAAACATATTATTGTATATTGTGTTAGTTTTATGATGAATCATGATATTATGATATTTCTGTTATGAAATGATGATTTATTAGGACATGTGTCACATGGATCTACGTTAGGTGGTGGGGGCAGCTGTCACCTGTGCATAATGTAAGTCATAGATCGAAATAGACACGCAATAACTCCAATATTTGTTCACAAAATCCCAAATTTGTTCCATAATTTTCCATTTTTATACAGGAACTTTGAATATTTTGTTACTAAAAAGAAACCTAAAATATTCTTTGGAAAGTCCTTTACATGTTAATGAAATCGGTACAGCCATTCCGGAGATTAACCCGGACAGACGGACAAAAAAATGTATATATTTGTGTTTAGATTTGGTAATGTGTGAATAACCAAACGAGCTTAGAAAAATATTATATTTTGAAATCACAGATACTTTAATTTTATTTATATGTGTATAGATTGGGAAGGGACGCTACTGAGAATTTTATCTATCTACAAGTAGCAAACTTATTTACCCTCGTCTAATGACATATCTTATCTCGATTACTAATATTTTGAATACTTATTGTGTTACTGCAGTTATAATGTGTTGGCCCGGGTAGTTTTTGGTGCGATATTGACTTGATTCCTCCGTTTTTCACTTCCCACTCAACCCTGTTTTGTATTTAAACCTTCTTGAATGTACCATAGGAGTAAAGTAGTGGTGAAAGACTTTGTTGTAGCTATCTCAGATGCGACTCGTACCCACGCACAGGTTAAAGCCTATGTGGGCACAATTTCCTTGACAGTTAGTTATTGAAATGTATTTGTATATATGTATGTAAGGAAATAAATTAATTTGATTGACAGTATGTTTTCAGTTTGTTATTATATTATGTAAGTAGGATAGCACTTTTTACTTTCGAGAAATCTGGCAACGCTATTATATCTATCGGCTCATCGCAATGGCTGGTTTGCTATGTTAATTCGCCTGTCCGAATTTTTGATTTGTTCTTTTGTACTTGTTTTATATTGTTCATATTTTATTTGCAACAGTCAGTCGAGTGTATAGTTTCATTATATCTAAAAAAAAATAAGTTTTGTTTCTTTCCGTTCTAATCGATGGTCATGGTCAACTGCGCTAGTACCCTTAAAATATTATAGGCCAATAGTGGTCGACGTAGACAACCACCAAGAAGTACAATCATCAGTTTTCTCTAACGATATAACTCGGTTATCCTTTTATTACGAAACGACTTTCTTAACAGGGTCGCACAACTACCTTGACTTTAACTTAGTAAGAAGTTTACATATATCGCATATAGTATAAGAATACATAAGCATCTATTTTATTCGAAAGATCCACTACATACATTTGATTCTGCACTGTGTGTTGACTACAATAAACCTTAGTATAAATCCTATGCTTTACACAACTGAATACACATTTATACTCCACAAATATGAATACTTTTATAAAAATGTATAAATCTCCCAATACATCACCCTACAGAACCCAGAATTTAAATAAAACAATTTTCTCTCCAACTTTTCCAAATTGTGCCCTCACCTTTACTCTGTCCCGTTATTCGGACGGTTGGACAGCTCAGCTCCGTTGCCCAAACGTCTACATGGGCTGGCACACCTCACGGAAAATCCTCTCTGGTATCTCTTTGACGACCACTTTCCCAAAAGACCACCTTTCTAATCTTTTCTCACTATAACCTTCTGTCCCCCTCTCAGTTTTCCCGTTTGTACTTGTATTTAAATAATAGCTTACTTATAAATGTCACTCTGCGATTTACATAATTTCTAATTACGTTACTATCTACTCTATATAACATAATTATGCTTACAAGTTCAATCTTCTATTGTCAAATATTGGATTTGAACAACAAATATACTGACTCATTGTATTTCTTAACATTTAAAAAAAAAACTGAAAATATACAAAAACCAATTTATTTTCAATTAATAAAGTAATATAGATAATTACCTTTAGTAGTAATCAAAACAATTACTTTATAATTTGAAGATACACTACACTTGTTTGTGGAGATCCCCATGAAGCCCTTCACCACCTCTGATGATCAAGTCCTAGACTTATTTCTTCAGGCCTTCGTCTTTATACTTTGTTCTCCTAAAATTCCTTATTCATTCTTTTTTCATTACCGGACAATCTCGGTGTCCTGTTGTCAATTTCATCCAAACAAGTGTACCCTCATCCCATTTAGGAATCATCAGGCTTCCTATTTTTTTCATTTGTTATTTGTTTTTCTTTTTATTTCATCCCTGTGTGTTACTTTTTTAATTTGTTTATTCCTTTTTCCCTTCCATTTCCTATGGTCTTGCATATTTCGAAAAGTTTGAAACATTCTTTGTTTTCCACCACTGCCTTTCTCCCATACTCTACTCCAATTCTCTCACATTCCTCCTCACTTCCCTATATTTATTGCATTCATAAAAATATAGTGCATGATATGCAGTGTCCACTTCTCCACAGTCATCACAACTTTCCGACTCTACCAATCTGAACTTATTTAGTTTAAATCTAAAATTTCCATGGCCTGAGACTCCTTGCGTGGTATAATGGTCCAACTGTATCCACTGATTTTTCATTCCGTTTTCTACTCTTTCCCAATACAGCCTGGTCTCTTCTCCCTTTTCTTCACTCTACCATCGATCTTGCCATACCTCCATCACTTCTCTCCATCTGTCCCTCTTCGCCTCTTCCTTCTTACAAGATACACTACAGCGCTGTTTCGCCATTTGCAGCCGGCTTTGTCAGGTGTAGGAACTCAACAATTAAATAAAACCCATTACAAAACTGTACACACATGATAACACGACAAAAAAAAAAAATTTTCGGAAGCTAGCTTTTTGTTAAATGTTAAATAGATTGTGCACTAGCGTGACCACGGCATAGTTCATGTGCTTCCGAACGGGGACTGAAGTGAAGGTATATTGTGAATTGTATTATTGCTTTGTTCGTGTCGTTATGTTTTTTGTCGTATTATCGTGTGTGTTCAGTGTTGTTATGTGTTTTATTTAAGTGTTGAGCTTCTACACCTGACGAAGCCGGCTGTGAACAGTCAAATAGCAAATTATAAAGGGATTGACTACTATTAATTGAAGGTAATTATCTACATTGTATATATCAGCAATTCGGAAAGCGAATAAACTGTATAAAACCTAAATGGCCTTACAAAGATAATAAAGTAAGCGTTTTCGTGTCTACACTCGATTACACGTTCACCGTGCAGTACAGGTCTTACAGGTGAATAGACATGATACTACCATTACAAGGAACATCTCATTTATTAACATGCGGGTTGCGTCAACTGACCAACTGCGTTACCAATTATGTGTAAACATAATAATGACAAATTACAAAAGTACGTTTAGTAATGAGAATACAATATCAAAATTTTGTACGAGTTTTACACTCCCAACTGTAGCAAATGTCGAATTTTTCACGTTTTCGTAAACAACTCACCCAGTATTTGTATAAATATCACGGAGGCACCGAGGTCGGCGATAAATCCCGCATATCTTAAAGTCCTGCGGCGACGAAATCAAGTCTGTCAATAAACGGAACGTGATAGCCATACGTATTTGTTAGAAAGAAGTGTGATTGGCTAAATAAACTGGCACCTTGGTTTACGCTGAATTTACCAGCGTGGCTCGGGTGAATTGTTTACCATATTCCTAAACTAAGAAAACACCAGAAAACAAAAAGAAATGTTTAAAATAAATTCAAGGAAACACATCACATTAATTTAATGACGCTAGTGATCAGCCATGTTGCAGATACGACGTACGAAATAAAAGAGTAATTACAGCGATGCTAAATTTAATGTAAGAAATAGCCTAAGTATATCTATTTCTACAGTGCATATATACAAATTAATGTTTGTTTGTTGGTTCAATATAGGCTAAAAAACTACTAGGGCCTACACCAATCTCACTGAAAATTTGTGCACTTTTTAGTGCAAGAAGTGTTTAGCCGTTAAAGGTATTTCGATTAGTTACATTTAAGGGGTTAAAATGAGGAAACTACTTTAAAACAACACACGCTTTTAATTCCTATGGAAATAGAGAGCTAATATTTTGCACAGCTGTATCTTTTGTAATAATAATTTCTAAAACAAGATATATTCATTATTTTAATTTTATTTATTTATTTCATTATAGTTGCATAGAAAAAATAAGGACTTCAAATTTGGGTCAGTACCATCTAAGGGGTTAAACTAGGGTTACTACCCTTATACAATAAATGTAAATTCCAGTAACTTCCTACAAATTAGAAAGATGAAACTCTTATAATACGATGTATAACAAAAATATGAGCCGTTGGCATTTCAGATTATTTTGACTAAGGGGTGAAATGAGGAAATTACCTTAAACATAAATAATAATTCGTACTCAGGTAAAGACCTCAGGTATTACTTCAGTTATCTATAGGAAATGAAACATTGCATTTAGGTTATTTGCGACTAAGGGGTAAAATATATTTTGTATATAATATTTTATGTAAAATGTACTCACAGATGATGAATACACCTTAAAACATGAATTGAATTTTTACGTTCGTTCCGGAGTTACGAGTAACAAAATGGTGGTGAACGAGATTTTGTGCACTTATTGGCGCATAGCTAATCATTTACGTAGGTCTAAAAGGGACAAGATCGATTTAGACAAAACTCATATTGTTCAATAAAAATAAACATATTTCAAATATGAAAATGTTCAATTTATTTTTAGTATCGATTGTAAACTTGTAGATCTGTCAACATTACGAGTTCGATTTACTGAGCACGATAAAATTCGTGAATAAATACCTCATAATTTCGAAGGTTTTCTATTATTACTTGTATTTATTCAAAAATAAAATGTTATATTTTCATGCATTTTAATTATTTAGCCTTATTTATTTGTATGTATTAATTGAATGTGCACCATACAGGTACTTTACAACACCAGAGAAACACACAATTAACTTTCTCAAACTTCAAAGTCACCAGCAGTTTCTGGGGCCATTTACACAACTATCTTTCACATAAATTTAAAGCAATAACAGAAGAAAAGGCATTTAAAAATGAAATGTTAAGCTACTCGAAGCAAGGCATTTTTTATTCTATAGAAGAATTCATAAGACTGCCTTTTTTTCACTATAAAAAAAATTAAAGGTGTTTTTCTTTTTTATACGTTTGATATGTATATAATAGGAAAGTAATTTTTGGAAGTAAAAAATTGTATTAAATGCTTTAAATGTAAAAACATAATGACAAGGCTAATGCAATTAACAAAATTGTCTCCTAGCGGATTATAAGATAAAATAAATAAATATAAAGTTATTTTGCACATGTCAAACTATATAGTTTGCTACTCGTTTCTTTAAACTCAAAAACCAAAAAAAAAAATGTGTAAAAATGTGAGAAAAACTCAAAAAACTCAAAACAAATTTTAGTTCGAAAACCTCTAAAAAAGACGCAAAACACATACAAAATTAAAAAATTCGAATTAAAAAAATCCTAAACTAAAAAGACTTTACAAACTCCAAAATACTTACAATAATCAATTTGAATATACTTTCAGCATCTAATATATATATTTAGTCACCACTATGGCAGCGGAAACAATTTAAAAACGATGTTCATTTGTTATAGTTCTTTACTTATTAAATATACTTATTTACATGTATAATATAATAAGATAAAACTATCGGACCCATTGAATATTTCGCTCATTACGTTAATTTATTTCATTGATTTGCATAATAGATTACACTTGCATATAGAATGTAAACAATCTAACAGCTGTCATGTTAGTTAAACAGATTGTTAATAGATGGTGCCTTTCATTAGGAATCACATGAACTTTCATATGAAAGTTTTTATCGGTTTTTTAATCAAAACATTAATTTTAAGATATTTTTCTACGTTTTGCAATAATAGCGGAGAACATAAGCTTTAAAATTCTGTTTGAATTATTAATTTTTATGGAGAATTAAGAGAGATTTGGCGTTGCCACAAAAAAAAAACACCTTTGAGAAACAATATATAATGATAGATTCATTCAGTCATCACCAGAAGATACTATGGCAGTGAAAATAGTTTTAAATAATGTTAATTTGTTCCAATTCTTTAATAAATTATAAATATCTTTTTTTTATATAATTGGATAAAATTGATAATACACTTTGTATAAGAAAATAAATACTGAGTGTATTTATTTAATGTAATTATTTAATTGTTTTTAATCACATCAAAGAAATATAACTTATAATATAAATATAAGAAATTTTAACGCACGTACATAAGTACTCGCAAAAAGGTTTTTTCTCAATCACATATTCCTTTTATAACACCATCACGGTCCAGACGTCAACAGTAAACTATCTAAAATTAAAACCCTATAAACAATTAGCAATGGTACGAACAAAACCTTATTTTAATATATATGATAATAGCCGAGACTGTTAATACAGTTTGGCCGAGTCTACAAAACTCGGGATCGAATTTATTCAGGATAAAAGATCTTCTCTGATACATTATTCATGCGAACAAATTTTGACTGTCAAAGTTGGAAACCAGAAGGGAATTATTTTGACAGGAATAGAGTTCTGAAATGTGAAGCTGACGTTTCTTCTGTGGTATTGTTGGTTTCGATGTATATTGGCCATATAGGTAATCGTGTTTTATGTGAGTGCTAAAAAGAGGGATAGGCAAACGTTTGGGATGAAACGTTTATGTCAGTTCCTAGTTGATGTAGAAGGACACAACAAAAATGCTGCTTGTTAGATTTTGACCTGAGGAGGACATATTCAAGATTCGAAAAACAAATTTTGTAATTTTTGAAAGAGGTTTTAAATGGCTCCATGACGATATTAACCGCCTACAATTGTATAATACAATACAATACAATACATATACAGGGTGTCACAAAAAACCTTAGCGGGCTATACAGGAGTGGATTGTATACATTGAAATAGATGAAAAATGTGCTTTAACTTTTTCCGAATTTGGCTTAGTTTAGTCGCAATCCACTATTTAGTTTTTTTTTTACAAAAACTCACTGTTACTCCAGAAATGATATTGAGATCAAATTTGGTATAGGCATTTAGTATGATACGACTTACAAGTGTACCAAGAATTTGTTTTCATAATTTTCAAAATGGCGGCCGTTACAAATTTGTAACGTACATTATGCTGAAAAATCCGATAACTTTACAAAAGCTGTACAAGAGACAAAATATTTTTCTGTTTTAATTTCTTGGTAATTTTGTCTACATCTGAAATTAGCCTAAAACCAGCATTTCTAGGCAAAAGATTTTGTTTTATTTATTAAAACTGCAAGAATTCAAAACATGTAGGTTTTAGGCTAAGTTTGGATGTTGTTGAAAATTACCAAGAAATTACGTTTTCAGTTATTTTTTCGATAACTCGGTTATGCTTAAACCCATTTTGTTCCCTCGAATATTTGGTCGGTAGTAAATTTTATTTAAGTTGCGAAATAGCTACCTCTGTGTACGAAATATATTAGTAGAATTTGTTTGCATCTAAGAATCCAGCTTTGACTCACGCGCTCCTTCGTAAAAACTCGCTTTGCGAGTTTGCACCTCGACCTTGCGGCCTCGTGTTATGAGCTTCGCTTCGTTCGCAGCGTACAAACTCAGCCGTCGGCTTCAGATCAGAAGATGTTCTCGTGGATTTGAACCGGGTACGTTTATGATATTTTACGTTTCGATCGATTTTGGGTGAACCAAGCGAGCTATCAGGTCGGGTAAAAAAGTGCAGAGTTAAATCCTACATTTATTTATTTTGAAAAAACTCTAAAAAAGTTTCATTCTCGTAGAAAAAATTACAAAAAGTAGTTACTTTTAGTCAAAAGAACGTGCTTCTGGTTTTAGATTTTTTTTGGCTAACGAACTCGTCTGAGCGACGTAGGCAACCAACATGTGTCCCAAATTTAGACCAAATCGGAATTAAAATGCGGCCACTAGAGTGTGAACACATACATACATATATGTATATATATAATTTTTAAATACACCTAAAAAGTGTTCTGGGGACCATGGTTGGTGTTCATTTACTACTCCCGACCCATAAGGGTCACTACAATAGCTCATTTTTACAATGGAAATTCGCTAATAACCACCGTTAACTGCAATACACCTAATACAACGGCTAATATGGAATGGTTATTATAATGAACAATTATAAAGGGATTACGACAAAAACATTTTTGATATTTCGCTTCAGCTGTTCCAGTGTCCTTGGGTTTGTGTCTTACACAGTGATTTTTAAAACACTTTAAAGGTGTTAGTCCACGTGTCTGGAGATCGCGCCGGGTACACTGAAGCACTTCCTCTTCGACCTACCCATCGCTGAGGAATGATGTTGTCAAGAGATCCCCTCACGTCACGATGATAGTGTGGCGGAGCCTCATCTTGTTGAAAGTACAATTGTTCATCGTCATAACGGTTCTTAAAACCAGAATAATATCGTTTTGGACAATTTTTGTTTGAAGGAACCCGTCACAACTGTACTCCTTGAAGGTAGACCACACTATACCTATTAGACCAGCTGTTCAATTGAGTTTAAAGGTTGCTTCATCTGACCAAACAATGAAATCAGTACACCTTTCACATGTCCAGAAACCATTCACAAAACTGTACTCGCCTATCTTGATCGTCTTCATTGAATGCATGCAGAAATCGTAGGATGTGGTTTCCACTTACCAGCTTTTAAAATTATAGGAACACTACCTTTTTTTTACTACCAGTCTCACGAAAGCATTGTCTGAGAGATTGTTATGGTGATCGTGATAAATGCCTGCATTATCACTTCGACATTTACATTACTTGTTAAAATTCTCTCTTTGTTCCGTGTGCTTCAAACTTGTCATGAATCCTTGCAACTCTTACTCTTGTCGGTGGTTGTGTTCCAAATTCCATTTGCAAAAGTCCTTAAATCACTTGAACAATCTCAGTCTTCCAGTAAAACTGCAATCCCCATTTACGTTGATCTAAAAGCAACTGAACTTCATCCATATTTATCACATCCTAAATGAGAGAATAAATGAGACGAGTTATATTGTCTTTATAAAACAGCTGAATTATCACCTGTTTTTTTCTTTCTTTACTTATCAGCTGATGTCTCAAAAAGCAAAATTAAATACGTCAGTTCAAAATGAATACACATTTTTTTTATACACTCTGTACATTGTAGTTGAAGGGTGAGCGCATCTGACGAAGGACTAGGGAAAAGTTGTTCTCAGGAGTGAATGAATAGACTAAAACGGACAGTTTATGTTTAAAGTAGCTGCGAGACTCGTCTGGTTTGACCGGTGTACGAACCGCATCGCTTTGTCATTTTGGACAAATATACACTTTGTTCGTTCGTGTTTTAGTATACTAGTTGTGTTGCGTTATATTTAAGTATATTCCAGTATGCATTGTTTTCCAAAAGTCTGGGTCCCCTTCCGTAACTTTTAAACAACGGAGAGAAGAAAGATGAAAATTTCGGTACGTCGTTGGATGGTTAGAACCTACTTTTACAATCTTTAAAGACCAACCCCCTCCTCTCCCCTCCCCCGGGGAGGTCCTGTGGAGGCAACTAAATTGTTTTTAAATGCAAACATACACATCATGTTTAGTCCATCACAAACACTTTAATACCTAGCAAAGTAAGAACGACAACCCTTTCCAAAATGAAGAACGAATTTTGTTCAGAAGGGTAGTCCTAGAAGTTTGTAAAATCAGTAAAATCATCAAAGACATCGCCAAAGTTTCATATTTCTATTTTAAATTGCTCAAAATTTGCGGGAGGGGTCGTTTTTTTAAGAAAAAAAGTTTTTCGGCCGCCATTTTCGATAGGGTTATCGTACCTTACTTTGCTTGGTGTCAAAATGTTTGTGATTTACAATTAAACAATTTTGAGATGCCCCCCACAGGTCCGCTCCGGGTTGAGGGGGTAGGGTGTTCTTGAAATTTTGTAAAAGTAGTTACTAATCATCCAAAGACATTCCCAAATTTTCATCTTTCTACTTTCCGTTGTTTAAAAGTTACGGAAGGAGACGATACTTTTGAAACACCTGGTGTACATATTATTACACCTTACATGGAAGGGAGCTGATTGTGCGCCCCGAAAAGAAAACCTTATCGTCATAGTGAGAGTGGTGAGGAAACTAGACAGAAATAATACGTGTTATCATTTTTGTTGCCATTTGTACTCGGTATACAGACAACGAGTTCGTGTCCTCAGACAATAATGAATATTGGTTACTTGTTTGCTAGAGAAGGACGAAGAGACTTGCTGTAATTTAAAAAAGTGCGGACTCTTAGTTCGCCTCCGACTGAAATATTTCGACGTGGCTATGAAAATTAAGCTCCCCACTGATTAGTGAATAGACAACACTCTGAACATAATTTAATGCTGTAGGCCTACTTATGCAATAATAATTCCAAAGTTGCCAAGGGAAACAAAGAGTTCAACTTTCAAACAGAAAAGGCCCAGATACTTTGTCCACCTTTACGAAATATTTTTGTGATCAACCCTTTTACTGAGTGTACCCGGTCTGTTTGTCCTACATTCATCCTCTACTACCTCCCGAATTTAAAAAGCACTATCAGGTCGTCAAATTGCAGCGCCTGTACACAATAGAAGAAAACTGTAGCAACATCACTCATACAGAACAGCGCACAACTCAAGTGTCTCGTCAAAGGAAGTTCCAATAAAACGGTAAATTAACATTTCTAATCAAGATAAATTGACAAAATACCTTATTAGCGCTCGGCGTTGATCTTTTTACATTCAGTACAAGATTGATGAACGTAATAAACTTGAAGAAGGGTAGGTTTAATGAAAACCCTGTCGCGGGGGGGGGCGTGATCGGAGGGATGAATAAATAATTTCATAAGTCAACGTACTCCGAAGGCTTTGAAGTGCGTTTTCATTTACGACGTTATTATAGGGAAATGATAGACTCGACTGGGATGAACGCGAATAGGGAAGGGTTTTATAGTTGGTTATTAAAGAGCCTTTGTTCAATATTAAAATAGAACTTAATTAGTTTACAATATTTGAAAGCTGTAATTATTCGTAGCTATAGATAGAAATTTGTTTATGGTTTGACGTTACGTTAAAATAACAAAGATTCTTCGTGTTTTCGTTTTTTTATAAAATGAGAAAAACCTTGGAGGTCAGGATTGCTTGGGTACCTTAAGTATATTAATAAGCTATAAGGTACTTACATCGTCTGTGAACACTACAAACAAGTACACTACACAAACATTCAGCGGCCGCACAAGGAAGACTCTGGAAATGATGTTAACCCTGCTTATTTACTTCATTATTAGCGCATTTCCATAGGAAAAATGAGCTATTGCAGTGGCCCTTATGGTAAGTCCCAAGGTCGGGAGTAGCAAATGAGCACGGGTCATGGTCCCCAGAACACGTTTTGGGGTGTCATTAAAAAATCATATCATATGTATATATGTGTTCGCACTCCATCGGCCGCATTTTGAGTCCGGTTTGGTTCAAATTTGGTACACATGTTGGTTGTCTACGTCGCTCGGACGAGTTTGTTAGCCAAAAAATCCAACAATCGGAAGCACTTTTTTGACCGGAAGTAAAAATGTTTTGAGGTTTTTCCTATGAGAATGAATTTGTTTTTGAGTTTTTTCGACAAATATTAAAAAAAATGTAGGATGTTATTCTGCATATTTTGTTTTTTTACGCGACCTTATAGTTTGCTTGGTTCCCCAAAATCGATCAAAACGTAAAATACCAAGTACCCGGTTCAAAGCCATGTGGTGGATTCTACCGTGGGGTTGGCGTGCGAAGCACGTTGTGCATTGTGTATTTAAGACACTTCCAATACGGGTGTTGGAGTGCGAAGCAAATTTTTTTTAAATACAGTGTGGGATTATCGTTTTATATGTTTTTGGATAGGGTAAAACCAATTTTTACAGTTAAAGAATCGTAGCGCGTCGGTATAACGTTTTTGAGTCACAAATTTAAAAATACAGCGTTGGGAATCGTTTTATATGTTTTTGGGTACGGGAAACCCGATTTTGACAGTAATTTTTTAAAAAACTATCCAAAGTCTCGAAAAAGTGTTCAATCTTTCATTTTGTTTTGTTATTGTTTTAATGTTGACGACCTAAATGTGTGAAATTCTTATAATGGGACATAAGCCCCGAAACGAGTAAAGAAATTAGAAGTCACAGACGGTGTAAAAGTACCATTTAACTTATTAATCGTATCGTTTACTTCGATACTTATACTCGAAAATAAGTTAAAACAATATTTTTTTGTATAAAATTTTAAGTGAATGTTGCTCCTTAGGTCTAATAACATAAAAATTATTACAAAGTGAGATGAGTGATATTGATTAAATCACATTTACATAATTAAAGTCGGATTGTATTAGTATGGCGAAACACGCGATTAAATCAAATCAAATATTTGTATTTTGTAGTAAGTCAACGACAAGAGATAGACGAGTAAAACTGAGTAGGGACAAAGGTGGTAAATAGAGGGGAATAAATTCGAGACGAAGTCTTTTGGGAGAAATCAACTGAGGTGTGCGTCAAGGCGAGAAGGTCTGGCCGGAAGAAGCCACGCGGACAAAATAAGGTGAGGGCACCATTGCTTGTGAATGTTTTGGGAATAATTGTTTTGTATTGAGTTTGAGCAGAATCAGTTTTTGTTTGTTTTATAAATAATTAAGATAATTCTTTGTTTGATTGATATCCATTTTTAAGAGTTTTAGGTATGTGATATATTGAACTCAGTTATGCCCGCAGAGTTTGGCATGAGATTTATATAGATTAAGTTAGATTGTTATTGATTAAACTAGTAAACCCCGTAAAAATCAATCACACAGAAATACATCAATTAAAAATACTACTTAAAAACAACAGACTTTATCTGGGCCTACCTAACTATGCTAAGGGGGATTTTTTAACTCGTTAAATGTGTACAGTTAATTATAAGGATTACTAACTGTAGATGTATTTGTTAAAATGTATTATTTACATAATATATTATTACATATCAAGAAATATAAAACAAAAATGTTATTGATTTTAATTTTATAATGACATATTAAATAGTTTAAATGTTTTATATATTATAAAATAGTTAAATGTCGTAAAATATAGATATGATTTTATAAAACTGTAGGCGTATTTGTTAAAATTTTTTATTTGTATACATTATTATGTATCGAAATAAAGATACAATAATATTTTCTTTTAGTTTTTTTTATATTAATATATTAAACGATTTAGAAGATATTAATATAATAATAAATAAATTAATAATCGATTATGTTGACATACTATACGAAGATGTACGAATGTTTCCAAAGTTAATTAAACGAATAGATAACTCTTCTTTAAATTTGTATAAATGTACTGTATATATTGACGATAAAAGGTTGTATTTATAATCATTTTATAACCTCAAAGCAAATCTTATAACGTATTACAACCTACATTGGTTTCACAACTCATATTTAAAAAATTAAACTTCACAAGACATTAAATTATTGATTGAAGTTGTAAGCATAATCCAAAAGAATCTACGCTAGGTTTTGTATAAGTATTACAGATAATGGGTGAAATCAACTGTTATATTATATTGTTACTCGCGTACGTAAATACACTCACTTTTATAGGAGTTGATTAATAGGTATCTGTATTAGATGTAAATAAAAGTTACATTAAATTGGAGTGCTTAATCTTTGTAACCCTCTCACTGAAAAATAACTAGTTGAAAGCTAGTTACCTTTGATAAAGAAGGCCCATACGTATTACAAAACATAACTAAAAAAATCACAGGCACATCTAAAACTAGTTAACAATAAGGATAGAATTTAATGTCCCTGCTAATTGCATTTAAATTCCCTGCGTTTGATTCTGGCTATTGCGTAAATTAAAATGATGCTGTTGCTTTGGTAAGTCTTGTTCATGTTTTGAGAAGTATCTTCCTAACAAAAGACCGATCTGAATGTGGAGTTCAGAACCTTGGCGATGTTCAGGGGAGTACACTTGCGAATATTTTATTCTTTGCTGACCGCGCCCGCAATTTCGTACGCAAACATGTATAATCTACGCATCCTACTACTATAATAATATACAATCTAAACTGTTATGTATTAGGTATACTAACTTCTTATCAATCCGAAATAAAATAGATGCAATAAAATTGTTTTAAATAAGTAATAAATTCAGGTTTAAAACTAAGACCCACTGAAGCACTATGCAGACGAAGTAGATGTAGGTTCAACTAAAACGTAGGCTGAAATTACAAAACTGACGCTGGCGGAAGAAAGTATCAATAATATATTATGATAGTACAAATGGCACAACCAATACCAACCAAGAAAAAAATACAAATGAAAATCACTTAACAAACTGACTGTCAGGCAATAACTTGGTAGATTCCAAAACTTTACTCGTCTTCACCGTGGCAATAAATTAAAGAATATTGCAGGGCATCATAAGCCCGATGTGTTTAAAAAATGCGTTGTAGGCGATCATCGTGAGTGCGCAATACTATGTCACGTCTATTGAATCCTGATCAACTAAGACCACTACAATTGCGTCTGGGCCTTCCACGATTTTCTGCTACAATATTGTGCCGATGACTTCAAGGCGCGCGTATGCAATGTTGATACATTCTGTCAGTTTGGTTTTTGCATACACAGCGCCGTTATTTACAAGACACGCACTTTGAAACTGTCATACAATTTTATTTGTAAACCGATTTAAATGAACACTAAAAGTTAGCCCGCGCTTATCTCAATACATCACTGAAAACCAAATCCAAATTAGTTTAGACGTTGTGGAGATTAGTGTGCTCAATCGCATATATAACAAATCTGTTTACGATTTTATTATATATAGGCACATAAATATAGATATTTAAAAAACTGATAACTTAACAAATTATAGATTTCCATGAACAAGTTCCTGCAGTTATAAAAAATGTGTGTACAAAATTTTATGAAAGGTTTATTAAACTGTAAGGACCTGTTTCGTCCTGGTATTGTACTTCCTTAACTATTGGGTTTAAACTGTTGTGTCTGATGGTAGTGTAAATAAAGGTATGTCAGCAAGTCCTGATGTAACGCGTTTAACTTAATTGAAAAAAGGATTCACTTGTTTCATGTGACTTTTTACAATTTCCTTAGTAAACAATATAACACGTTATTCTTCACTGTTTAGTGATTCGGTTTTATTTTGTAGTAAACAGACAAAAAACAAAAAGTCTGCGTAAAATATTTTTATATGTATAGATTTACATGAGAGATTTTTATATCGGGGGGAAAATTCTGTATTTTACTGACGTACAGCCATTTTATTTTAAGGCGATAGTTGGAAGGATCCTTAAACGAAAGTGCTCAAATTGTTGTCGGACGTTAAAAAGTTGATTGACCAAAAACTTTTATCACTTTTAATATCTCTAAAATAAAGTTAATACCCTTATCATTAATGGTAAAAACTGTTTTCGTCATACGAGGTTATCATCTTAATAATATATTTATGTGAAAGCAAAGAAAACGTCGAGTCATAAATGTAACTCAGGAGTGGTGTCAAAAATTGTATTAACTGAACAGGTTAAGTTAATAACATACAAAACTAGAAAATTTACGATGTCAATCATATTAGAGACATTCTATATTTCCGTCAATTAACACTCGCGTCCTCCGTGTATTACCAGTCATTATAGCTTGCGCCGGGTAACTTTTAGATCCATTCTAGGGTCACTCAATTGAATTCAGGAAGCTATACTGAAAAAGGACCGTAGTTTTTCGCCCTTTTTAAGTACTGAGTTTAAGACGATTGTACGTAAATACTTCACAATAATTCAAAATTACAATAGGATTTTCGTAGAAGTTAATCACGGACATAACGCATACTTAAAATGTCTTTAGGACAAGGACAAACAAATTAATAAAAACGTTTTCTGTCACTAACTAGCATCATATAGCACAAGTTTTGCATAAAAATCTCCTGTGCTAGCCGTCTGTTTAAAAATTATAAATTGTCAAATTTTAAAAGGGAAATTAATAAATGGCTGTTTGAATTAAGATGGGAAGCAGCCAATCAGGTTATCGTATCTACACAGAGATAGATATCAATCTTATTGTTCCCAATATATTCCATAGTAATCTTACAGGTTAGGTTAGGTTAGATGCAGGTTAGGTTAAGTTATATGAAGGTTAGGTTATGTTAGATGTTCGTTAGGTTATGTTAGAAGCAGGTTGGGTTGGATGAGGTTAGGTTAGATTAGACATGGGATAGGTTGGATTAGATGCAGGTTAGGGTAGGTTTGATTTGAAATGATTTAACTGATTAGCCTCATTCGGTTACAAGTCATTAGGATTGCTTCAATACAGATTTGGGTTGCTACATAGTCACATATTGAACATACAAATGATTTAAATATATACAGAATATAATACAATACAAATTAATACACATATAATACAAGTAATAAAAATAAGACATACATAACTATATCAACTATTTCACATAAATCGTACAATAAACATAAAAATCAAATTAAAGTCTAAGGTACTCCTCCACCGAGTAAAATGCCCGCTTTACAAGGAAAGCCTTAAGTTTATTTTTAAAGTCTTTAAGCAAGGCACTTCCTTTTATATTGTCAGGCAACCTGTTGTACAATTTGAGACCAGAATAGTGCACCCCATCCTAGAACAACTTTATTCTATGTACTGGGTATTGAATCTTTTTCCGTCTCATGGAATGTCCATGTTTGTACTGATAGACACCCATATAATTCTAAAAAAGAGCAGGACATTCAGGATGTATATACAGGGACGAGTTAAAAAAATAATTTCGTAAATAAATTTCTGAAAAATTGTCTTATTTTTAAATTACAAATTATTCTTATAATTATCTTTTGAATGGATTTCCCCCAAAGAGCCAGGGTTAGGTGAAGGTTCTTTACCAGGTTAGGTGCAGGCTAGGTTAGGTTTGGTTAAGTATGGTACAGGCTAGGTTAGGTTAGGTTAGGTAAACCACGATCAGTAAAAAGCGTCTAAATAGACATTGTTAATAGTTAAATCTGTTCAAAGTAATACAGTTTAGACGGAATCGCTTTTATTAGAAACGGAATGCTGAGAGTAAAGGTTGAAGAGAGAGCAAGGATTAATACGCGCCATTTCTCAGCCCTCTCCTTCCCCCCTCTACTTTTGTTTCCAGTCCATTTAACCTTTCACCTGCTCATTACACACGGCGCGTTCTGTGGCAATGTAGGGATTTGTTGGGCTTTGTCATGCCAAATTTGAAACTATTGCCAGTGTGCATTTGCTTTCTGGAAAATCGACACTTTATCGCTTCTTTATAGAGTCAATGGCTTTAAAGCCAATATAGGATTACTTATGTATTTGCTAGTGTGTCACAGTTAAGTTTCTCGAGGACTGATTCAGTAATTACAATAAAATTGAACAGTAATGCACGAGCAACAATAATCAAACTATAACTGCATTTCTACTATTAACTATTATTGTAGCTATAGTTTGATTTTTGTAGCTCGAGCATCACTGAAGATGGCGACTTTG
>JAGFPH010000009.1:1883214-1908706 GCA_018207615.1 Philaenus spumarius | reverse complement strand
AAAGAAAGCAGTCGTGGGACTGCCGACAGAAGTTGAGACAGTCATAAATATAAATCGTTGATTATATTGGTTCAATCTGAAATTTGATCATCTTGTCCCATTTAAAATTGAAATCTAAAAACTAACATAAACACGATTGTCTTTAGTCAAATAACAATAAAAAATTATAGTGTTTTAGACCTATAATACTGAACCAACACATGTTTTTTTTGTGTGTGCATTTACATTCATTACCATAGCAACCAAATGAGAAAATGTATGCAGAGTGTCCCGTAAGTACAGTGCCAAACTTCGAGGAATGGTTCTATGGGTCAAAATAAAAAGAAAATCAAGAACACAATTTTCTAAAAATTGTGCGTTTTCCAGATATCCGACATTTTTTTACAAAATAACTCATATCTAGATAACGGTTTTACTGATTCAGTTTAAACTTGGCATTAAGTTTAAGCTAACAATTATCTATCTAAAGCAAAATAATCGATTCTATCCGATCATGCGTTTCAAAATGGCGGCTGTTTGAAAATTTCAAACCTAAATTACTCAAAAACTATACGTTTTAACAAACAAATTTAAGACACCCAATTTGAAGCTCTTTTGATTCTTTATTGGACGGTGTACTGTCAATGCAATCGCATGAAGGATAAAGGTAAGTTAAAGATAGCCTAATGACAACAAATATACAGCAAATATTGCTGTGTTTACTGTGTTGGTACACATAACTTACAGCTATTATCCTTCATGCCGGGTTGAAAACCCCAATTATTACACATAACTTACAGCTATTATCCTTCATCCGATTGTTTTGACAGTTACACCATCCTATAGGAAATCTAAAGGGCTACAAAAAAGGCCTCTTGACATTTTTTGTTAATATATACGGTTTTTGAGTAATTTAGGTTTGAATTTTTCAAAACGTCGCGATTTTGAAAAGCATGAGTGGATAGAATAGATTATTTTGCTTAAGATAGATCATTGTTAGGTTATATTTAATCCCAAGTTTTAACTCAATCAGTCAAACCGTTCTCTAGATATGAATTATTTTGTTGAAAATACAAAATGGTGGATATCTGGAAGAGTTTTTGGGGAAAATGTTATTCTTGATTTTGTTTTATTTTGACCCATAGAACCATTCCCTGAAGTTTGGTTCTTTACTTATGGGACACCCTGTATATTTTAAACAGATTAGAAAGAACTATGCACATTTTAGAGGTGCCCCTAAGTACCCTAATTAAACACAACTTACGAAATAAGGAAGTACAATGACCATTTCATCGGTAGCGTGTCGTGACTAAACCCATACAGTTATTGAGTTTAATCCTTCGAATTCACCACTGCCTATTTTAGTCCGTTGATTTCTTCTTCTTTTACTATCAGCTGTTACATTAAACTTCTGGTAAGTATGTAAACAATTGAAGAAGAAGAAATCATCGACGAAATGAAAAACGCAAAGCGTCTCGTGTATCGCGAGATCGTATATTTTACCTCTTGCAAAAAGTGCTCGGTGCTCCGAAAGAAGTTTTCACTTCAATATGCTATAAGCTTCAAGAAAACCCGTTGCTTTACAATCCCACCAGAAAACAGATCATTCAAACTAATTGTACTTGTAACGTATCACATCTTAAATAAAATGAAAGTATGAAAGCTTATCTCAGCTGAAGTATTATAAAAAGCTTTGTAACTCATACAACGTACAATACTTATTTCAATCCTCTCTATACAGAAATATTGTAACTATAATACTTGGATGTATCTCTCGACGCCGAAAATATCTGAAATGGTCGACGCTAGAATCCTATTAACTCGACAACTCCTTTTCTCCGAGTAATCCTATCAGATCCAGAGAGACGTACATTTTATTGTATCGAAAGCTTCTTTTAGAAAAGTAAAAGTTGGGGTTTTTAGTTTATTTCGTACACACGAGCGCAATAATATGTCTGTATATATAAAAGAAGAATTCTTGACTGACTGACTTATGCATAATCAATGTAAAGCCAAGATAAAACTATTTAGAGCTATATTCTTACCAGGCACTAAGAAAGGATTTTGTAACACTTGTATTTTAAAGAATTACTCCCGGCCCTATGACAGACAAAACAGCTGATTCGTATAAAATCTCAGCAACACATGTTTGTTGAATGCATTTGCAATTATTACCACAGTAACCAACTTTACAATTTTTGAATCAGTTAGTTTATTCTTCACAACCAACAGGTTAGGTTAGCAAAATAAATGCAAACACAAACTAGAAATACACTACAAATGTTTCTGTATTATAATTCAAACATCTGTTGTTACATAATAAAAATGAATCAGCTGTTTTGGATCAAAAGCTTAACACAATTTTGAGTTAGGTTTATACTGGACCAACATACGATTCTTGAAGTAATTTTTCTTACAGTAATCTGTTACTTTAAACTTTAAATCTTTAAATTCAGAAAAATGTGGTTTAGCCACAATTTTGCTATAGGGAGGTATTCATATGTGGCGTTTATTTGGAATATAACGTTTCTAATAATATTGTTATTTATTTACAAGAGACTACATTTGACTAAAGATAATTACTATACAATATTGTGCTATAAAGTGAAGCTAAAGAAAATGTTTTTTGGAAATGTTAGTTTTGTTGTAGGATTTTACTAGTAGATCTGTGAACAGCAGATCTAAAAACATTCTAAAATCTGCTATTTATTGCAGACTTTTATGAAAAGGATTTTTCTAATAGGAACTCTCTCGAAACATATATCGTAATATTAATTTAATGTTAGAGAGATATCAAACTGGGTTGGATAAAGGTAAATTCCCTCGTTTCAATCCATTAATGTACAATAATGTAATTATCTGTTACATCAATTCGTTAATTGTTTTGCATCCGTTTATTCCAAACAAGAGGCAAATTTGCTGAATACGAACGTGTCTTTTCATAAAACTCTTTCACCTCAGTTAACACTGTTCTCTTGAAATATCGACAACGTCAGTAATATAATTGTAAATCCCAATGGCAAAAAACAGCAGGATTCTATAAGATTTGATCTAGATATATGAAACAATTCACAAATAATCACAGAACAAATTGTTGATTAATTTTATTATTTATTTCTGATGTTGTTTTTCATTAACCAACTTTTCAACTGCGTAAAACAAGACTCAACAAATAGAAATTATTACACACATCGGCGTCGTTTTAAATGCCTTCAAGGAATATTCGTGTAAAATTTGAAGAAAATCTATCAACGCATTTGGCCGTGACTGACAAATAAACAGATTTGCGATGGACGGAATACAAAACGGTCTATATACTCTTAAAACGAAGAGCTCAAGTGCATTTGTATGACTTTTATACTTAAGCTTATAAGTAATTTTTGAAAATGTTTTAAAATAAGAGATTTTGTACCTATTATATTAATTTCTTCCAAGAGTTTATATTTTTGGTCAAGCTATTTTTTAAATACACCATAGGGTTATTTGGTTCATAGTATCAGTTTGAATTTCTTTCTTTCTTTCGATTAAGAACTATTTACATGTTAAAATTTTATAATTTATGTTAAGTATTGTTTATGATTAATTACTATTATTTTAAAGTTTAGTTTTATTATTTTACGGATTTTTTAAGGTTTATTTGTAGAGGCCCAGAAACAAAATATGTAGACCCAATAAAATTATGACACGTTCAAATTGAAAACATTTGAAAAAGTAAAACATTTTTTGTCAAGGCATCGAACCAAGAATCCGTACAACTGAAGCCACAGCCACTACCCATCCGTCTAACGTTGATAACGATGAGAATAGAATAATTTAAGTAATATACTTTGTGACTCTGTACAAGTTGTATAATAATATTCAAACTGTTGTGTTTCACAAAAATCAATACACATAAACCGTTTTTATTGACTTCAAGACAAATGTATGTCAAATTTTAAGAAAATCTAACAACGAGTTTGGTTGTAGTCGCGCTATAAACAGACAGTCGCAATGTCTTTTAACAGGACCTCACTTACCTCGGTCAATGAATAATAATCTAAAGCTGTGAAACCTGCATTAAAAAAAATCACCTCGTGGTTAAATTTCGATACAATAATATATAGCCTATAAACGTTTCATGAAAGGCACATTAACAAAAAATCTACAAAACAATATCCAACACTACGAACAAGAAAGTAATTTATCTTGTCTGCATAAAAATAACATAAATCTCATTTCATCATATTTCTGTAGCCTCGATTCCAGAAACGTTGCCCACACATTAATTTTAAATCACAAATTCACGAACTTCAGATTTGAGAACCTTCTTCGAACGGTGAATATTTTAGTAAAACATTTTATCGAAGGAATTACTAAAATTGAAAACCAATACCTTTTAAGTTAAGAAATTGAGATTTTATCGATACAATCTTTGAATAGAAAAAAAATTACTTTTGTCAAGTGTCAACAATCGCGACAGGTAGTGTTCAACGTCAAAAGAGTTGGTACTGTAAGGATTAATAGGGTAGGATTAAGAACTAAATCTATATATATATAAGCCAAATCCACTGACTCACTGACCGATCGCGATTTCTCAAAAACTACTAAACGGAATGGAACGAAATTTGGTATGTAGCTTCCTCTCTCACTAAGAAAGGTTTTCAAAAAATTCGAAATCTTAGGCGAGGTTTGGGGGGATCAAAGTTACTAAAAAAACCCAAAACGGATTGGAATGAAATTTGGTACGTAGCTTCCTCTAGGGCCCTAGGTGCTCGCTAAGAAAGGTTTTCAAAAAATTCGAAATTTTAGGGGAGGTTTGGGGGGATCAAAGTTACTAAAAAAAAACACCGATCGGATTGGAATGAAATTTGGTATGTAGCTTCCTCTAGGGCCATAAGTGCTCTCTAAGAAAGGTTTCCAAAAAGTTCGACATTTGAGGGAGTTAGGGAGGTCACAGTTACTAAAAAAACCACTAAACGGATTGGAAAGAAATTTAGTATGTAGCTTCCTCTAGGGCACTAGGTGCTCACTAAGAAAGGTTTTCAAAAATTTCGACATTTTAGGGGGTTAGGGGGGTCAAAGTTACTAAAAAAACCACCGAACGGATTGGAATGAAATTTGGTATGTAGCTTTCTCTAGGGCCCTAGGTCCTCGTTAAGAAAGATTCTAAAAAAATTTGAAATTTTAGGGTAGGTTTGGGGGGGTCAAAGTTACTAAAAAAAACCACCGATCGGATTGGAATGAAATTTGGTATGTAGCTTCCTTATAGGGCCCTAGGTGCTCGCTAAGAAAGGTTGTCAAAAAATTCGAAATTTTAGGGGAGGTTTGGGGGGATCAAAGTTACTAAATCACGATTTCTCCAAAACCACCGAACAGATCGGAATGAAATTTGGTATGTAGCTTCCTCTATGACTCTAGATGCTCGGTAAGAAAGGTTTTCAAAAGATTCGAAATTTTAGGTGGGTTTGGGGGTCAAAGTTACTAAAAATCCCTATAATAAATACATAAAGTAATATATTTATTGATATAATATATTTTTTGTTAATATACAAGTCATTTAGCTTTGATTTGTATATCCGTGCAAAGCCGGATAGGACCAGGTAGTATAGATCATACGAATACTAGAATCAAGAATAGTTTAGGATTTACTATCCCAAGACAAAGACACAGAAAGTAGGGTAACATTGTGTAATACTGCCAAATGCTGTGAATTAGCTGACAGGAGCAAAGCACACTTAAAGATACATACTTGGACAAACTAGCAGGCTATAAAAGGGTCCCACTGACTTAGATACGGGGCCAGTATTTCGGAAGACGACCGAAGGCTCTATTGGAACAGGGGCAGTATTCTGTGAGATGACGGAGACTGTTGATCGATTTTTGATTGGATATTCTGAAAGAGAGTGACGGAGCACGGGAATTCCAGTCGAAACATTTTGAGGGAGCATTGGTAGAGAAGGTAGGCAGATAGTTTGTCCAATATTCATAGTTAAGGAGTTTGTGTTTCGGTGCAATTAAAGGAAGCTCGTTTGAGTCAGAAATAATATTACATAACCATAGCTATTCTGAGTGTTTAGTCTTGAGGTATCATTGTAAAGTTTATTAGTATTATACAACTAGTTAGGTATTGTAGTTAGTTTTTCAATTGGAAAAAGAATAGTGTCATTCTACCACTGAAACATTCGAAAATAAAAATTGTAAAGTACAGTATAAGAATGGTTTAGTTTCTGTTTTTATAATCCTTGAATCTTAGTGATCCGTTATTAGGAATCCTGACAGTTTGGCCGTTATTTCCACCCCTAGCAAGATGAATAAATATGTCGGCACCATATAAATACAGTGTGGTTTTTTTAAACAATGTTCCAGGGATTTTTTATAACCAGGCTATTGTAGCTATGGCAGCTTTAACTGTCAGTGACAAAATTTCTGCTCTACCCTTCCACCATCCCATAAATATACTAGTGTGTCTACTTTCCTTAACGATGTGATAAAGTTGGTTTGTTTATCGAATAGTGATGTGATTTTCAGTTAGTTTGATCAAGGTTAGCATCTGCTATCTTTATTACAATATCTCATGTAATTCGCCTGCATGTAAGTGACCAACAAGGAATCTAATACTTAAAACTCTTATAAGAAATCGGTTAGATAGGTTAAACAATCAGATGATACTCAAGTGTGAAAAACATAATATGCGGGATAGTTTAAAATTAGACAGACTTACTGAACAATGGGTTAGATTATAGAAAAGGAGAGCCGCAGTACACCATTGAGGTGTGTAGTTAAAACTCAACAATCACATTCACAGACAGAAACCACCAACTGATGAATGCATGCAATAATACAACTTCCTACACTAAAGTCATTTTGACGATGATGAAGAATTAAGTAGACTCTGTTAGGTAGTACCAAGTGCTGTAGTACCTTTTCTATTGTTTACATAACATTGTCTATTGTTTGACTGCTTAACAATAACGTGGTCTGGTGTTTTATTATTTAAATTTGATAAACTCTTCTTAAAGGTTTGTGGAAAATAGAAATTTGTTGAGGTTATTTTACTCAACAAACTAGCTTACAAACGTTATGTAGACAGGTAAATTTTCCAAAAACATTTTCCCCGGACCCCACCGGTAAATTGGGGAAGCCGGTCAAAATTAATGTGAAGTTTTAGGTTATCCATCCCCTTTCAATCATTTTGTCTTAAGACTTCTCTGCACGATTTATTGACTGTGTAAGTTACCATGAAATAGATTTTAAAATTTCACTTAATCTGCAAATATAAACGGCTTCGTATCGACTGACTGTCTGACACAGAATCAACTTAAGGCAAAAACTACTTAATATAAAAATACGAAAATTTAAAGTTATATGTTTATGCTGTCACAAACACACACTAAAAAAGTAAATTACAAAGTGTTTTTTTAAAGCGTGAAATAGTGAAAACTCCGGGGTTCTTTCCCATCAGTACAAAAGATAAAACAGCTGATTTGTATCAAAAGCTTACTAACATGTATTTGTTGAATGCATTTAAATTATTTATTTACAATAGCAACGAAGTTAGCTAATTTAGAATCTGTTTATTATTATTCACAACCAACAGCATTTTTAGGTTATGTTAACGAAGTAAAAGAAAACACAAACAAAAATTTACTAAAAATACTAACATAATAATTCAATTCAAACATCTGTTGTTACGTATCATGAATAAAATAGCTGATTCTCAACAGCTAAGCTGAATAAAAAGCTTAGCAACAAATATTTGTAGAATGCATTTAAATACAATACCATAGAAACCAACTTAGCTAATTCAGAATCACTTAATTATTATTCAAAATACCAGTTTTTTTATTTTAAGCTAACGAAATAAAAGCAAACACAAACATTAAAAATTCAATTCAAACATCTGCTGTTACATATTATGAATAGAAGAAATGATTTGGATTTAAATCGTAGGCCCTAATATAATGTAAGTTAGCATACAATGAACCAAAACACTTTTATTTGCAAACAACATGGCAAATTTAGAACCAGGCAATTATTCTTCACAACTAACAGTTGATTTAGATTAGATAAAAGGATTGCGGTATTATAAGTCAAACACTTGGTGTTACATATTATTGTTGTTTTATATAGTTGGCAATATCAATATTTGTTTGAAATGTATACTAATACTATTTAAGTATTAATGGTGAAATTACCACGCATTGGTAATAATTGGGATTATTAGGGAGGGTGTAAATCCAATTATATCTCTGTTTTACATTATGTATAGGTCACTGCTACCTCCACCACCCTACTTAGATCCAAGTGCCTCAGACCTAATCAATGGTCATTTCCATGAAAATATCCCAGGATACAATAATCTGTTTGCATTGGCTTCGCCATGAGTCACGCGGGTGATTGCGGAGCGAAGCGAGCAGAAGTGGAGCCCCTACTCCAAGATAAATAAATACGCCATAAAGACAGAGGTACAATTAAATAAAGCTTACCTTTATTCGAATGCAATCATAGTGTAATTCTTCTTACCTGTAAAATAAAAGAGGAGAATGTATTAAAAGTTTCAATTTAAAGTTTTTGTTTACATAAGACAAATATTTTACTGCACAAAATCTGAAAAAAATATCTAAATTATTTAATTACTACATCTGCATCCGGGTATTTGTAAAACAGCGCCCATTAAGGCTGGCGCACACCAGCGCTATAATATATAGCAAAGGATATGAAGCATTCAACAAATTTGCACCACATACTGATTATAGTTTATAGCGCGCTATAAGATATAAAGGTTAGCAATATAGCGTACCCACTGAGCTTGGATACATTTATCGCGTATGATAAAGATGGCGCATCCGTAAAAAGGTTCTATTTCCTGACATCCAACTTATTAGAAGGAAAATGGAAGGTAAAGAAGAGGTAAAGAGCTTGTTTACTGTTAACATGTAGAACTGACTACGAAAATTTTAAAGAACATGTGTTAGGAAGTGATAGCGAAGATTTAAATAAAAGTCGCAAGTTATCGTGATAAAATCCAAAATTTTACTTCATTAACAGGCTTACATAAAATAAATATAAAAAATGGTTATCAAAAGAAAACATGGAATTAATAAACCTATACAGAGTGGTTCAGAAAGAAACGGAGGAACTTTCAGGACGTGTTCTACTAATGAAAACAAAGAAAAAAGTTTATATAAACAGGAGCGTTAATTTTTCGTTTTCCAGTTATCCGCCATTTTGTTTTTGTATAAAATACTATCTTTTGATGTAGGAAATATATTGATAGCAAATTTTTTATACATATTTGGTATGACATATTTTACCCATGTACAAAAAAAAAACATTTTTTCATATGTCTTCAAAATGGCGGCTGCTTAAAATGTTGAATGTAATGTATCTGAAAAACCGCTAACTTTACAAAAAAAAATCAAAAACCAAAATTTCCATTTTTTGTGATAAACAACTTTTTTCATTACTTCTGTAACTTAAACAATAACCGAGTTATTAGCTAAAAAACTAAAAATTGTGTGTTTTGTACATAACATCTTTTTTTTAGTTTTTAACCAATTATTTATTCGGTTGTCGATTAAGTTTCAGAAATCATTAAAACTCCGTTATGCTTGCTATTAAAATAGGGTTTTTGTAATTCTTTGCAAAGTTAGCGGTTTTCGAGATATTTTACATTACTAATTTTAAACGGCTGCCACGATGAAATTATATGAAAAAACGTTTTGAATTTGTGTACGTGCGTAAAATATGTCATACCAAACACGTATCTAAAATTTGCGTTCTATATATTTAATACATCTAAAGATATTAAGTATTTTGTAAAAAAAACAAAATGGTGAATAACTGGGAAACGAAGCATTATTGAACACATGTGTATATAAACTTTTCTTTATTTTCACTAGTAGAACAAGCTCTGAAAGTTTATCCGTTTCTTTCACCCTGTACAACATTTTGAAAGCATCTAAACTATATATTATAGCTTTCGGTTTGCTTCTCTGGAGCGAAATCACGTAACAATTATTGCACTAAGTATAGCTGTAGTTTGTCGCCCATAGCAACAAAGCGAAGTAAATAATTAATTATTACGTAAGACTAACTACGTAACTTGGACGCTGTTTTCCTGTTCACTTTGATAGTTTTGACAGTATAATATTGATGCACTCTTAACATTGCTTTTATAAAAATGTACTGTTTTTTTTTTGTTATTTTCACTAACAATTTTTAAACAGCCGCCATTTTTAAGTGAATTTTTGGACAAATCGATTGTTTCTGTCAAACTAGGTCTTTACATTGATGAGTAAAGTGCAAAATTTCAACTCAATCAGTTAAGCCATTCTAAGATATGAATTATTGACAGAGCGAAGCGAGATCTCCGTTTTAGCTCGATCGTTCGGCATTTCGTATTTGTGTCTGTCTGTCTCACACGAGTACGGCCAAACGCATTGATCGATTGGCATGGTTTTTTGTATGAATGTTCCTTATTCCTAGGCCATATGGTTTTTTCCATTTTTCATTTTTAACCCCTTAAATATAATAAAAATGGCGGTCGTTTCTCTCAGTATAAGCTTTTATCCAAAGCCAGTTTGTGGCTTAACCGTAAGTCGAATTGAAAAACTAAATAACATTTTGCAGGTAGCAAATTTGATGTTCTACAAAATAGTTTTTAAAAATTTTTTCCGTATCTCTAACGGTAAGCTCACAAAATGGCCGCAAACTTCAAATTTGTTAAAAATCGTCCAAAAATAAGTGTTTTATTTTAACCATGTTTTTATACGTTTATTCTTTGTATATCTTCATAAAACCTTATAATTTTATGGAAAGGGAGAGAGAGAGCGCACTACCTGCTGTCTTGCTCTTTCCTGCGTAACGCCAGTATGGCCGCTGTGACTGAGTTATGGTTACTTCCATACTGGCACACTATTTTTAACCTATGGTCAAAACCTCATTTGTTATTTCAACAAGCGAGGGCTGCTGTTCACAGAACTACTAGTTTAGTAAATAAAAACAAAATGGCGCACAGCTGGTACATTTATCGTAAGTTTTCCTTTATTTTGACCCATATGGTAACCCCTGAATTACATTCCTGCATTACAAAATCACCCTGTATATAACCTTGAACAATCTGTATGATCATTTATCGTGCCCAGACTGTACACGAACCAAGTGTTACTCCATTAATAATAACCAGATGGCGTGAGTGCTGCTTACACGCTAGTCTGTCAGTGTGTTGACGCCGGGGCTTCTGTACGCCACGATTTTTAGTTAATGGCTCGTTGGTGGCGTATATTGTTGATCGTTTAATCATTCCCGTGTTACAACTCGTGAGCTGAATTACGTGATGCCAATTATTTTGTAGATGATGTTTTTAATCTGATACTGATACATTTCTAATCGACACCCGGAGGCTTAAGTACAGCGCCTGCGCTGTGCTCTATTTCGTGATTTTCTAAAAGTAAGTCGGTTTCGACGGCCCCGTACTCGATTCGCTCACCAATCCCCGCGGAGACTCGCGACTAAGCAAAAGGAAAAAGATTATAGTATTGTCGTATATTCTGATGTTTACACTGAAATTACGATTAATTAGGACATAGGCAGTTGGTTTAAGTTAGAGTGGTAGGTGGGTTTTATCCTAGCATACTCAGTAGGGTGAGGTTTTTTCCTTGAATGACAGGATTTTTTATTAAATAGAACTATATAAACCTAATCTAAAAACTCCTTTGTTTGTTGAACCAGATTAACCGATTCTAAATTTGCCGAATATTTTTCGCATTGGTAATACAGTAAATGTAAATACTTTCAGGAAATGTGCGTTGTGTCTCACAGAAGTCATCTAAATTGTGTTAATCTAATTGTTTTGGTTGGTGTTGGACAAAATCAGCTGTATTATTTATAATATCTAACAACAGGTATTTGAATTGTAATACATTAAGCATTTTTCATTGATTTTCGGTTGTGTTTGTTTACATTTTGCTAACCTAACCTAAAAAAGCTTTTGGTTTTGAATAATAATAAACTGACTGACTGAAATAGAATCAACGTAGAGCAAAAACTACTAGATACAAATACGAAAATTTAAAAGACTATACTAAAAATAGGATTTTGCAAAACGTTAATTTTAAAGCGTAAAAATAGTGACAATCGGAGGTTCACTCTGAATCCACGTACCTTCTGTGTCTTTTTTTTGGAAATAATGGTCGCGTGGATCACACATATTAATTGATGAAGATACGCGAGATCAAAATAAAAAAGATTGCCACTTACCAAGATGAACGTCAATAAAGCTAACCTTCAATATGTACCTTGAATAATCCACTTACATTTATAAATTTATACATATAAGGTTATAACAATATAAACAAATTGGATATATTCAAACATATATGTCTATTAGAAAGATGGTGTATCTACAACGCTGCAAATTCACAATTAATAATATGTCATTTGACATAAATATATATCCTTATATTTTATTTCTCAAATGTGTTTTTTTTTTCTTTTGTCGCTAAGCGATATCTCCCTTAATTCTACATCAAAATTAATTATTGAAGCATTATTTTAAAGCTTATGTACCGCTATTGACGAAAAATAGACAAACAGATTAAAATTCATGTTTTTGTTACAAAAATGGATTTAAAAAACTTTTATATTATACTTCATATGGTTCCTAATGAAAGGCCGCCATCTATTAACAATATGTTTAACTATCATGACAGCTGATGATTAGATTTATACATTGTACATGTAAGTGTAATCTATCACACAAATCAATCAAATTAAATCAACGTAAATAAATAAACGAAATTTACGCCTAAATTTACTGAAATTTAACAAATTTACTAAAAATACTTTTATATTATGCTTCATATGGTTCCTATCAACGTAAAGCGTTCTAAATTTTGATAAACTGTTATTTATAAAAAAAAAAACGTAAATAGTTTAACGTAATTAACTGAATTAAATCGACGTATGAAATCAGTTAAGTTTAGGCCTGAAATATTCGCACGAGTCGTCAGCTAATCCTTAAATAGTATTTTTCAAAGGTGTTATTTTGTCGCTAAGCGATATCTCACTTAATTCTTCATCAAAATTAATTATTCAAGCATCATTTTAAAGCGTATTCTCTCCACTATTGACAAAAAATACAAACTACTTAAAATTCATGTTTTCGTTAAAAAAAAATTATTTAAAATACTTTTATAATATACTTTATATGGTTTCCTAATGAAAGGTTTCATCTATTAACAATCTGTTTAACTAGCATGACAACTGTTAGTTAGATTGTTTACATTCTATATGCAAGTGTAATATACCATACAAATCAATCAAATTAAATCAACGTAAAGCGTTATACATTTTTATAAACTGTTATTTATAAACCAACGTAAATAGTTAAACGTAATTAACTGAATTAAATCAACGCATTAAATCAGGAAGTGTAGGCCTACTAATAACTTGCGAAATATTCGCACAAGTCAGCTATAGTGTATAGATATTATACTCTAAACAAGAAACAAAAGTGTTTAGGTATGAATATCTCCTAACAATTATTTATATATTGTATTTAAAAAATTTGTAAAAGTAAAAAAGAAGAAAAAATATTTTTAATAAATTGATGTATATTTAATGTATTTATTGAAAATTTAATTTCTAATTAATGTCCTTTGAGAACAGAGGATGAAAAGGGTTGTTTAATACATTATGTTATGGTTAACCTTAATATAAGTAAATTTAGCCTATTTAATAAAGAGCTCATAATTCTAGTCATTGCAACATTGTTTTAGTAAAGTTTTCATGATATGTATATACAATAAAAACTATAAACATTAATTGCACAGGATGTTTTTGTATTGAATACAAAGTATTGAAGTTGACACAGCTGGTTCCCGCAGTTAGGTTATGATATTCATGTTTGCCCACATAGTTAAACCAGAATGACATCAGCCAAGAAAGAAACAAATGCAAAACGAGTTAGATGACAGACAGTAAAAGTAAAAGTACAAGTTATGTGTTGCCTTATCACTTTTTTCCAGTTAATGCAGTATAGGCGGATGATTTACAGAATTTGTTAAGTCCATTTGGTTGTATATTGGCAAACTACAATTAATTTCTATACTCACTTGAAAATCACACGAGTTTCAGTTCAAGTTTAAACAAAATGTTGAACAAGTTCAAACAGCAAACTTGGCCACATGACTTCTTTAAAACTTTAGGAGTTTTTTGGACTAGCTAGGCTGTACAAAAGTTAAACTTTAAATTTACATTTTACATTTACAAAAACTTTTCTTTTTATCTTTTTATGAAGAGTTTAAAAGTTGACACTCTTTAATTAGGTTATAATTTTTTAAACGCTATAAAATTTGACCTGAACTAACGTATTTGTAGCATGTTTAAAATAACTAATGTAATATGTGCGTAGATACAATTATGTGGTAATTTCAAGGCATTTTAAAGGCTTAATTGTGTAATAAATGCAAGCTACATACCTGGATATAACACAAAGGGAAACTTATACGTTCACAAAGAACTAAAACGAAACAAACATTAACACTGCACTTAATTTTACGTACCCCTTAACTCGCATGTACTATTGCGGTTATTTCATGTTGCTTTATAGTAAAAAAAACTGCATCATTTGAGTAAATATTAACTGGAATGCATGAATTAAAGAAATAGAATCTTAACAGGCTGAAACAGCTTTGCTGAGTTTCCCAATCGTGCCTCGTGGTCCGTACGGTATTGAGTTTTCGATTTGAAAAGAGTGCCTGTGTTTTGAATAACGGCACAACTCCCAGCCATATATCATATAAAACAACTGTTCTGATCAAAATCTTAGCAACACATTTTGTTTACATTCATTACCATAGCAACCAACTTAACCAATTTAGAATCAGTTTATTATTATTCACAACAGCATTTTTAACTTCCCGCTACCAATAAAGGGAAGTTATCGATTTCGGTCCAATTTCGAAAGTCGAGTTTTCATTAAATCTCCACGTTTTGAGGTCCCAGGAACCCATTCTGACTATTCCCGCCGAGGTGTCCGACCGTGTGTGTGTGTGTGTGTGTGTGTGTGTGTGTGTGTGTGTGTGGATGTATGTGTGTAAATAAATTTTTGTCGTACAGTTTCTCAAAAACGAATCAACCGATTGAATTCTACGACATGTCATTTGAAAGGGTGTATCAAATCTTAGATCTGATTAGATTTTAAAGTTAATCCATCGAGCCAATCCGAAGAAATTTAAAAAAATAACCTAAATTTTTTTGGGAATTTTTATGTTTTTTAAAAATAACTTTAAAGCGTGCGAAAAAATCATAATAAAACCATGTATATATTTTTTGTGCTTAAAAAACTGCGTCGACTGCTTTTTTTAAAATGAAAATCGGACGACGCATTCAAAAGTTATCGTTGTTTAAAAATTAACAAATTTTCGTTTTTAGGGTATCTTTTGGTATTTTTTTAACATATCTTCCAGATTTCTCAACCAATCAATATAAACCTGTACATTTTCTTTTTGTGCTTTAAAAACTGCGTAGAATGCTTTTTAAAAAATGAAAACCGAACGACGCATTCAAAAGTTATCGTTGTTTAAAAATTCTCAAATTTTCGTTTTTTGGTATTTTAACAAATAAACTCATGTTTAACCGTTTAAAATTCAAACTAAGCGGGAAGTTCTAGGGTTGGCCTGCACGGTCAACCAATTTCCAGATTTTTAAGTTGGATTAACGAACTAAAATCAAACCTAAACAAAAAACTACAAAAAATTCTTACTGTATGCATCAAACATCTATTGTTACATATTATTATAAACAGCTGAATAAAGCTTAAAATAATTTTAGGTTAGGCCTACACTGGACAAAAACACGATTTTTTAAGTACAGTATTTACATTTATTACAAAAGCAACCGGTTTATTAAATAAGCAAAAATTTTACATTTTTGAAAATTATTGTTGAAATAAAATGACTAGAATCAACAATTATTCTTCACAAACAACTGTTTTTCTCGCAAACACAAAAAACGAAAAAGGCTTTATAACATAATTCAAACACTATGAAAATTATTCTAATTTTACCCTTTTCATCTAATTTTATAATTTGAAAATTGTCTCTACTCTATATAAAAATCTCTGCCCTAACTAATAGTCATCCCAGTAAAAATATCATAGTATACATTAATCTGTTTGCATTTGTTTCGTAGCAGTCGCAGCGGGGAAGCAATGGCGAAGCCCTCTAGCACCATGTATACTGTTTTACTATTTTATAATTCAATTCAAACATCTGTTGTTACATTATAAATAAAACAGATGATTTGGACTAAACACTTAACATAATTTTAGGTTAGACCTCCAATGAAGCAAAACAAGTTTATTTGCAACCAATTTGGCGAATTTATAATCCGATATTATTCTTGACGACTACATATTTTTTAGATTGGGTAAAAGCAAACAAAAGGTTTACAGTATTATAAGTCAAACATATGGTGTTTCATATTATATAGTTTATTTTTAGTTAATAATATAAAAATTTCTTTGAAATGTTGATTATTGATTATTTAAATAAATATTATTGGTGAAATTACAACGCATGCCGCATTTCGAATTATTGGGGATGATCTGTCTTATGTTAGCAATGTATAGGTCTCCGCTCAGACGTAGTTTGGAAACAAAATATCAGAGTATACAGTCATCTGTTTGCATTGGCTTCACTATGGATCACCGCCAGGGTTGGTGAGCGTTACATTTATTTATTGCAGCTAAATGTATTTATTTATTTACGTTGTTGTTGGAACGTTTAAACACATTGTACGTGTTTATATAAATGTATCGATACACAAATCTTCAATAAACAAGTCGAGAACAAGGACATTCCGACCTTACAAGAAATAAATCGATAAAAGGAAAACTCCGGTGAAATGAACGCCATTATTTGATTTATTTGTTACAATTCAATTGAATGTATGAAATATTGAACGACGCTGCATTGCGGACAAGTATTAGGGACTGCCTTCAATGCTATTTGTAGTTTAATGTCAGCATGCATTGTTTACTTAGTAAAGAGGGTCTGTTAACTGAAGGTATTTACTAACTGCCTGTAGACATTAAGGACACTTTTTCTACTAGTTTATTTTTATTGTTCAACATTATCTCTAAGTAACTTACAAGATTGCTTTATTTAAACGGTAGGCTACCTAAATTACACTTGAGTGTTCCGTCCCCTGCTCGTTTAGATCACCAAATAGAAAGCAAATATGGTTCTGTACTCGCACAGAGGCACTTGGATCGATTTAGGGTGGTGAAGGTTGCTGTGTCCTTGATCATGAAACATGCGAAACAGGCCAAAGATTTGCGTCAAAGACTGGATTTTGTATATAATAAATAGAGAGAAAAGCCAAATACCATTCGCTAAATCAATCACGAGCCATTTTATAACGTTAAGCGTTATAAAAATAAAATCAAATTTGTAAATAAACTTGTTTAAAAAA
Organism: Philaenus spumarius; assembly: GCA_018207615.1. Classification (NCBI taxonomy): domain Eukaryota; kingdom Metazoa; phylum Arthropoda; class Insecta; order Hemiptera; family Aphrophoridae; genus Philaenus; species Philaenus spumarius. The sequence goes on along the minus strand of JAGFPH010000009.1, from coordinate 1,891,267 downwards.
AAATGATGAAATCGAGAAATTTCCAAATAAAATAAAAAAAATTTCAAATTAATAAAAAGATTATATGTGGATTATTCTTGGCTTAATACTCAATTCACTATTCAATTCCATTTAAAAAACACTCTCTGTTCAATCTATTTTACTTTCAAATCAAAAAACTATCACTTAACCTCAAAAACTTACTTTGTTTACTTTTGAAAAGTCTATCAATCCTCCACATATAATTTCATCTATGCGTTATGAAGTGTCATCCGTGACTATATTGCCCAATCCCGCCAACATACCTCATGGTGCAAAGTTTATTATAAAAGATGCATCATGCGTGGCAAGCATCTTTTCCCGCAATATAATCTCAAATGCGTCATTTCTAATAATTATGCATATCTTAATTTACACAAACATTCTATTACAATTTGATTTACCGGGGTGTGTTTCGTTGCTGCAAAAGTACTCCCTACACGGACAATTGTGGGTACCAATGAAGTTCAAAGCATTGTGACGAATAACTAAACTTTTTACTAGCTCATCTTCAATAGATCTTTATACAAGAAAAATTTATCAACAACACATGAACTACAAACATAATCTTACAATTTACAACATACAACTTGAAATTTAAAAAAAATTGAGACGCAGTTTTAATTTAGAATAAAACTATGTGAAGAAATTGAATTTAAAATTCAGACTGAAAATTATTACATACTATGGCCATTAACATGTATAAAATTTCTCAAAAAGTTCAATATGCTCCAACGCTTTCTATGATGTTTTTTAATACTTGCGTTCACAAGAAGTTCTACGAAGCGTAAATTGGCGTCACATGGTCACAAACAGTTAAGTTACAAATCCTCAATAATCACTCGCTGAATCACAACGATAAAGCGTATGTAAACGATACGATAGTAGAAATTTACATTAGTACACAATTCACCACTCTCTCCAACAAATAATCCATTATTTTCAATGAATTTATCAATCACCTAACGCTAGAAATACTGTACAATCGCCATCTTGCAAGAGAAGTCCAGCCAAACGATGCAGTACAAGGCCTCCTGAAATTATTCGTCGTTTACCATCGCTGCCATCAATTTTGAGTCTGTGTTCTATATCACTATAGACGTTTATGTTGTTATCTCTACAATACCTAAAAGGTTGAAATTTGCATCAAGATTCAGGAAATACAATACATAACTTATGAAGTATGAAAGTTATAGAATACTCTAGAATTTTCCAGACAGAATGTTCTAGAATTATGTAGAATTTTCCAGAATGTTATAGAACATTCCAGAAGGGCTGAAAATGATATTCCAGAATGTTCAAAAATGTTCGAGAATGTTGAAGAATGTTATAAAACCTTCCAGAAGGTTTGATAATGTTATTTCAAAATGTTATAAACTGTTCGGAACGTTGGAGAATGTTGTAGAATGTTCCAGAATGTTATTGAAACTAGCAGAAGGTTTGGTAAAGTTATTCCAGAATTTTATAAAATGTTCGAGAATGTTGGATATTGTTGTAGAATGGTCCCGAATGTTATAGAACTTTCCAGAAAGTATGAGAATGTTATTCCAGAATGTTCTCAAATGTTCTAGTGTGTTGTAGAATGTTTTAGAATGTTCCATAATGTTATAAATTTTTCCCATGAGGTTTGAGAATGTTCTGGACCATCAAATTGACTTTCTGTTTCGGAATTTTCGCGAAAATTCTAGAATCGGGTTATGAAGCTAGAGGCCTAAAAACCGGCCCATATTACTCTTAATTTATAAGAAGGAGTGAAAATAACATTGTCATTTCGACTATTTGGGTCTAAAGTGTAATATATACTTGGAAGAAAATATTTTAGGTAAAATGGACCGTAGACGTGAATTGCTCCTCAAACAAACTGGGGGAAATCGTGGCGTTGCGCTTACTGTGGCGTAGCTGATCATGTATGTGGGCCTAAATGGGGGGAAACATAGATTGATTTAGCCGAAACTCACTATAGGCCTACGTTTTATTCAGTGAACTTCCAGAAATTTACACGTAAGTCCAACGGATTTCTTGGGTAAAAAAATGCGTGTAAAACAAATATCGAGGAAATCATTAGAGATGGTTTCGAAAAAATATTTACAAGTAAAACATTTCCAGAAAACTAGTAGGTAACGAATTTTCCGGGAAATTTCACTAAGTCCAATGGACCCCTTGGGTAAAAAAAACCCTTGTTCACCAAATCTCGATGAAATCTTTAGAACCGTCTTCGAGAAAATATTTGCAAATATGAAAGTTTACACACACTACAGCTTACAATTTCCGGAAAACTCTCTGAAAACCAATGTATATATTAAAACTTTTTGAGCCATTTTCCATAAATATTATTTTACAAATATTCATTTTCTATGTTTACCAAGAATAAGGGACTCCTTGGGTAAAAAAAACTCTTGTATAATAAAACTCAAGGAAATCTTTAGAGCCAATTTTCAGAAAATAATATACAAATTTGTAGTCATTTAAGATACCAGATATAACTTATCCATGTCTTTATAAATAATTAATTAGTACAAGTACCTTTGCTGGCAAGCTTATCTGACAGCTAATTAAATACACACAATTTTGCTTTCACCAAATAAAGGTGTAGATCGACCAAGAACAACTTTTACAAATTAATAAACCAAAAGGTATATTTTTCTGTGCGCAAACCCAAATTACACTTAACAAAGTAAGCGAAACTCTTTATTTAAATTATAGGCTAGTTATTATTACAAAGCGAGCAAGGGTTAGCATGCGAAGCACGCAAGACTCCCCTAGTTTTATGCACAAAGCAAACACACTGTATTGTTATACATATATATACAATGTTGATATCAAGGCCCGGAAGTTGATATGATTTCATGCTTCGCCAAGTGTGATAATAGGCACCCTTAATACATTACACATACACGTCATATGTACGGCTCTTACCAGCTGTTGTGTTTGTACGAAATATACATGTGCGTTGTAAAATCGGACAATTATTATGAAAACAATCTGTAAAATACTTTTTCACATTATTTTGTAAATTATATATTAGTTTGTATTTTGAGGTAACTCAGAATAACTTAATATTATATAATCTAACATTAACTACCTTAACTTAACTTTACCTAAATATAACTTAATTTATCTCTCTCGCTCTTTCACACTTACAACCACCCTCCCTCCCCTTCTTCCTCTTTCTCTCTTTCTCTTTGCCATGCAACAGGAGAGGGTATGATTTCATAGTAATATAGTTTTTGCTATTTATATTCCAGTAATGCCATTTAGTATGCGTATGTTCATGTTTTATAAAATTATGCGTATGTTCATTATTTTTAGAACTATTGCCAGTCTTAAGGTCGGGACACACATGACCGCACCGTGCCCGCACCGCACTACAGCCTAGTGTTGGCCAACATACGGCGGGGGAATAATCTAATGGAAACGTATGGACTAGTCCTAACATCACCGACACTTGAAAGTTTCTGAATGTTTTAGAAGCTTCCAGAATGTTCAAGAATATTCCAGAATGTGCTAGAAAGGATGTTGTAGAATTTGCCAGAATGTTATAGAATCTTCCAGAAGGTTCGAGAATAATGTAGAATGTTCCATAATATAATAGAATATTCCAGAATGTTCTAGATTGTTGTAGAATGTTCCAGAATATTCCGGAATGTTCGAGAAAGTTTTACAATGTTCCAGAATGTTATAGAATCTTCCATAAGTTTCTAGAACGTTTCAGACGATTCTGGAAAATCAAAGGGACTTCTTCTTCCGGAAAGCTCGAGAATATTCCAGAATGTACTAGAATCTTCCAGAAGATTTGAGAATAATGTAGAATGTTATAGAATATTACAGAATGTTCAAGTTTGTTATATAATGTTCCATAATATTCCGGAATGTTCGAGAAAGCTGTACACCGTTCTAGAATATTATAGAATCTTCCAGAAGTTTCTAGAATGCTTCAGAAGATTCTGTAAAATCAAAGAGGCTTAATGTTCCGGAAAGCTCGAAAACATTCCAGAATGTGCTAGAAAGAATGTTATAGAATCTTCCAGAAGGTTTTAGAATGATGTAGAATATTCCAGAATGTTAAAGAATATTACAGAATGTTCGAGATTGTTATAGAATGTTTAATAATATTCCGGAATGTTCGAGAAAGTTGTACAATGTTCCAGAATATCATAGAATCTTCCAGAAGTTTCTAGAATGTTTCAGACGATTCTGGAAAATCAAAGAGGCTTAATGTTCCGGAAAGCTCGAAAACATTCCAGAATGTGCTAGAAAGAATGTTATACAATCTTCCAGAAGTTTCGAGAATGATGTAGAATATTCCAGAATGTTAAAGAATATTACAGAATGTTCGAGATTGTTATAGAATGTTTCATAATATTCCGGAATGTTCGATAAAGTTGTTCAATGTTCCAGAATATTATAGAATCTTCCAGAAGTTTCTAGAATGTTTCAGACGATTCTGTAAAATCAAGGGACTTCCTGTTCCGAAAAGCTCGAGAATATTCCAGAATGTGCTAGAAAGAATATTATAGAATCTTCCAGAAGGTTCGAGACTGATGTAGAATGTTCCAAAATGTTATAGAATCTTACAGAAGTTCTAGAATGTTCCAAACTGTTCTGGAAAATCGAAGGGAGTTCCTGTTCAAGTTCGAGAACGTTCAAGAATGTTCTAGAAACCAGAAAAGAGATATTAAGCTAGAAACCTAAAACTTGGCAAATATTACTCTTTTGGCAAAAGTTGTATACATGAGAGAAAAACATTTTCATTTCCATTATTTTCGTCTAAGGCGTTAAATATTGTTGGTAAAAAATAGTTTAGGTCAAATGTACTCATATACGTAAAAATGCATCTCAACCTATTGGTGTAGAAAACCGATTGGTGTCAACCTATTGGTGTAGAAAACCTATTGGTTTCAACCTATTGGTGTCGGAAATCGCGGTTTTTGCGATTACTGGTCATGTATGCCAGCCTAAATGGAAAACATGGATTTATTTGGACGAAACTCACTATACGTTTTAGGCCCAGCGGACTCTCAATATGCACCCAATATTTAATTCATTCATTTATTCATAAACTGTGTTTCAATATTAATTAAGAGATACCTACATCTCAAAATGCAGCATGTTTATCAGTACCCACGGTTAGATCAGTTTACGCCAGTTTCTATGGAATAATCGCATCGCAAACTTCTATCATATTTAGAGTGAAATTTATTCGAGGCTGTTGCAGGCAAATTGATTTTCTGTTAGCACAAAGTCGTGGAGTTACAAATTGCCTTGCGTGTGCCGGCTTCGTGAATTGTAAGCACAGACTGCTGTCATTTAATGAAGCCGTGCATTGATCAAATAACTGTACAGGATTCAAACCTAACTATATATCTCTTCAAACAATGCTTTACATTTTAATCATGACAAAAAGTATCCGCTACAATACGATTAAAATACCGTATTTTACAAAGAGTATAATAGGATGTTTTGGAGATGATTTTTAATTTTTGCAGTGTCGTTAGCTTTTGTTCAATTTATTGTTCGAAATTTTCCATTACCTCTGGGCATCGTCGTATGCATCATTACCGATATTTAAATTTAAATATAAAATAATAATACAATACATATTCAATTACAAATTACGTCATTTTAAACCTTAAATAATTTAACAAATCAAACTCAACATGATATTAATATAGTTTTAAACGCAAAATAATTCGACCACATGCTGAACCGCTGATGTTGGTTGAGCGAATTTCTAAAATTAAGTTTTTATGTTTTATGCATTCAACAAAATTGGTGAACTCACGAAGACGCAATAGCTATCTGCGTGTACGAAATATATTAGAATTTGTTTGCACCTCGGTCTCTGGCCAGGGCAAGCGCGCTTCTTCGTTCCTCTAAAACGGCATTTTACGTTTTGATCGGTTCTGGGAGAACTATACGGGCTATAAGGTCGCATAAAATATAAAATGTGCAGACTAATCTCCTATATTTACTTCTTAAAATTAAACGCTTTTGATTTCGTCGATCATTTCTTCTTCTTCGTTGTTTCACACACGTATTAATATAAACCAGAGGTTTAATATAACAGCTGATCGTACCAGAATAAAAAATCGACGAAATAAAATAAGCAGTGTTAAATTTAAGGTAAAAGGTTTTAACTAAACATCTGTATGGATTTAGTCACGTCACGCTACCCTTGAAATGTACATTAAACTTCCTAATTTGTTTTATTAGTGTACTTGGTGATACCTCTAAAATATACATAGTGTTTTCTCATTTTTGTAGACTAAATTTGCTAACTTGGTTGCTTTTGTAATGAATTTAAAAGCATTAAAGACACGTGTGTTGGTTCAGTATGGACCTAACCTAAAATAACGTTGTTAAACTTTTAATACGAATTAGCTTTTTAACTTTAATATTTTTAACAACAGATAATTATATTATAATAAAGTAAGAATTTCTTGAAGATTCTCAAGAAACCTGTGTTGATTGAGTACAGAAGTGAAAACTGTTATGAATATAAATCGTTAGTTACTTTTTTTGATCAGAAATTTATTCATTACTTTTATCGTTATTGAAATCTAAAAATAACAAATTAACATAAACAAGATTATTTATAGTCTAGTAGATAACAAAAATAATGACAACTATTCAAGACAAGTGTTCACTTCTGTCAGCAGTCCCACGACTGCTTTCTTTTTTTAAGGTGTAATCATTTGTCGAATATACCCTTCTCTAGAAATACTTAAATTAACTAAATTATAAGTACATAAACGGGATCAGGAAACTGACACATACTTTCTCCGTCATTATAGGAACTTAATCAATTTTTAAGAGTAATCTATATAATAAAAATGAATTGCTGTTTCTTTGAAATCGCATCAATTGAGAACTGCTGGACCAATTTGGCAATTTTTTGTTTTAAAATGTTAGTAATAGACCGAACTAGGTTTTTATATAAAGAAAAATTTGAAAAGTTTCCCGAAAAAGTTTCAAATTTGGAAAAAACTAAACAGCCTCTTTTGTATGGACTCAAGACCATAGCGCTCAAAAACAGCTGTTCGTATAAAATGCTTAGTAACACATGTTTGTTTACATTCATTACCATAGCAACTTTAGCAAATTTATAATCAGTTTATTATTCTTCAAAACCAATAGCTTTTTAGATTAGATTGACAAATTAAAAGCAAACACAAACAAAAATCAATAAAACATGCTTAAGCCTACTATATTATAATTCAATTTAAACATCGGTTGTTACATATTATTATAAATAAAACAACTGTTATGGATCAAAAACTGAACATAATTTTAGGTTAGGCCTACAATGAACCAAAACACTTTTATTTGCAACCAATTTCTCTAATTTATAATCGGGTTATTATTCTTCAATTATAATAATTATTTTGTTTTGTTGTAGTTATTTTGTTTTTATCTCTGAAATGGCTCGTCCTATCGACTTGAAAATGGCCTCATTCGATTCAGCGTCCAAAATAATGTCAAAAACGATACCCCACTCAACTTTTTCCATTTTTTCAAAAATTGCCCCCAAAAAGGGCGTTTTTGGGGGGTAAAAATGTCTTTTTTTAAACTAGCCGTATTTGGTATCAAATTTGACATTTTGTGAGGTTAGAAATCGATTGAGACCAAAATCAGGTCCGTGGGATTAACCGTTTTGAAGTTAGTACCGCTTTCTTCGAAACGGATACTCCTATTAACTCGAAAATGGTATCATCAATCTCTCGCTCGAGAAATTTGATAATTGATACAGCATCTATTTTGGTAAGGAAAGTTGTGTGATGTGCACACCAGATGTTTTAGGTTAGATTGCCAAACAACACAAACAAAAATCAACGAATAATGCTTACTGTATTATAATTCAATTCAAACATCGGTTGTTACATATCTATTTACTTACATATATGCTGTTTAAAATATTGTTTATATAAATTGTTGACATAAACACCATTTGCAATTCAATAACTTAAGTCAAAAGAATGAAATTTGATAACTACCCTTAAAATTAAATAAAGCAATAGCGAAGCATTGCCGGGTC
>JAGFPH010000009.1:1859721-1871424 GCA_018207615.1 Philaenus spumarius | reverse complement strand
GATTGTAAATTTGCTAAGTTGGTTGCGGTGTTAATTAATGTAAATGCTTCCAACAAACGTGTGTTGGTTCAGTATAATATGCCACATCTAGAATTGTGTTGCTGACCCTTGGATTCAAATCAGCTGTTTTATAGGGCAGGGAGTGAACCAAATATTTTAACCATTTTCAAACCTTATAATATTTTGCAAAATCCTTTCTTAGTGGACTTCTACATAGTGGTATGAAGGTACACTGAAAATTTTAAGTCTTTTTAAAACTAACTTCTTATTTACTTACTTTTTTGTTTGCCTTACTGGACTGGGTATAATATTTTTCATAAATACCTGTACTTGCGTAATACTGCCCGCAGTCCTTTACAAAAAGTATTTATGAAAAATAACTATCATAGTTTTATCTGTACGTTGATTATGAATCAGTCAGTCAGTATATAGAGATAACAAATAAGCATACAAGTGTACTGTAAAATAAAATATTAAAACCAATAAATATGAGAGGTTGAAATAGGCGGAGGAATTTGGTTAAACAACAATTTTTAACAATGAGACTAGACAGCCGAATCAGCTGATAATGAACCTACTATTTCTAACTTTTTTTTTGAAGGATTAACATCCATAGGAAAAAAGTATAGGCAATTTGCACGACCAACTAATAACGTTGAACGATGTTTTACAGTCACCATATGTTCGATGGTTTTATACCACACGTTAGGAAACTAAAATGGGTACACAAATTTTTGCTTGAAGTTGTTTGTAAACATTCGCGGTTTTTAAATTATTCTCATTTAAAATGTTTAAATGGCTGCCATTTTTAAACAGATTATGGGACATTTTTTTTTCAAACTTTACTTTAACGAGTAACGTGCAATATTCAACACACTCTATTAAGCCGTTCTAAAAATATAAATTATTTACAATAAAACAAATTATCGATAGCTGGTAAAAGAAGCGTTTCAGGACCTATGTTTATATGAACGACTTTCATTAGTTTCGCCAGAAGAACAAGCCCTGAAAGTTTCTCCGTTTCTTCAAGGCACACCCTACATTTAACAATACTAATTACAGAATAATTCTATCACGCAGCTGAACCGCTGACGTGAGTTGAGCAAATTTCCAAAATTACGTTTATAGGCCTATGTTTTAGGGTTTCAACCAACAATTTGGGAAATAGGTCCATTCACGACGGTGCTGAATAGCTGCAAAATGCTTCGCATGCCATTCCGCATATTGGGTGTATTTCCAATACACAGTGCAATGCGTGCTTCGCACGCCTACTCCCGTACTGGGAGTACCTTCAATATAAAATGCATTGCGTGCTTCGCACGCCAATCCCACGGTAGAATCCACCACATGGCTTTGATCCGGGTACTTCTAAGGTATTTTACGTTTTGATCGATTTTGGGGGAACCAAGCGAGCTATAAGGTCGTGTAAAAAAACAAAATGTGCAGAATAACATCCTACATTTGTAGAAAAAACTCAAAAACAAATTCATTCTCGTATTAAAAATCTCAAAAAAATAGTTACTTCCTGTCAAAAAACGTGCTTCCGATTGTTGGATTTCTTTTGGCTAACGAACTCGTCCGAGCGTAGTAGACAATCAACATGCGTACCAAATTTGAACCAAATCGGACTTAAAATGCGGCAGCTAGAGTGCGAACACATATATATATATGTGATTATATATATATGATTTTTAATGACACCCCAAAACGTGTCCTGGGGACCATGATCGGTGCTCATTTGCTACTCCCGACCTTGGGTCTTACCATAAGGGCCACTGCAATAGCTCATTTTCCTATGGAAATTCGCTAATTATAAACAGCCTGGCATGAACAATCAACAATGTAATCAGCTGTTCTAAAAACTTATTTACGTAATCCTTATTACTAAAACAATTGTGTGTACATCTCTCACTGCATTGTAACCTCAGATACATATACAGGGTGTTTCCAAACTTCATGCACTTCTATTGTTCCTTGGGTCAAAAGAAACGTAAAACGTCATATTGTAACCATGGGTATATTTCGTTTCGTTTACCTCGTGCCTGTCTGTAATTGTTACTTTTTTTAAAGAAGAAAACTGCGAATTGAATTTAAACCAAATTTCTGTTGATGTCACCCTTACAAGCTTCTACGTTGACAAAATTTAAAGCCATTATCTCTTTCCGTTTAAACATGTGGGCATTTGCATTTTTCAACTTGATATTACAAAAACCATTTTACCCACTTTAGAAACAATTTATAGGAATAATTTCGTTTAATGTCATGACAAATCCAAAACAGCTCAAATTCTTTTTAAAACAGGTTGAAATTAATCGAATTATGAGCATTTTCGTCCGTCCACCCGTACCTTGAACACAGTTGTGAAGGAATTCAATAGACGCAACATTTTGACGAATTTAAGGTTATAAAGCTAAGAAAAATGTATGTCAAAACTCTAGAAATTTATATTGTTTTAAATTACCGAGATATTTTTGTAGTTACCGAACATCAACATTTGACACGCAGCTCAAAGTCATTTGGAATTTTAATTAAACAATTAATTAAGACTTACTCTGTTACGAACACTCGCATTATATAGCGCGTGTTTTATTCAGGAATCTCCTGATAACTTACGTATGTTAAACAACTTTATACAGATATTTAAGAAATAAAATATTACTAATTGGCCTTCTCAACTTGAGAAGGGACGACACTGAGAATGTCATATCTATCTACAAGTAGCAAATTTATTAACCCTCTTCTATTGACATATCTTATCTCGCTTACTAATATTTTGAATACTTAGTGAGTTACTCCAGTTATAATTTGTTGACCCATGTAGTTATTGGTAGGATATTTACTTCAATTCCTCTGTTTGGCATTTCCCACACAAACCTAAAGGCCTAAAGTAGAGGCGATGAGACTTGCTTGTTGTAGCTATCTCAGATGCTACTCGTGCCTACACACAGGCTAATGTCTATGTGGGCACAATTTCCTTGTCAATACAGTATATTGAAATGTATTTACTTGTATGTGTATAAGGAAATAAATAAAATTGATTGATGGCCATTATTTGTACTTTTTTCTAAATGGTAAAGTAACAAAAATGGAATTAACGACTAATGTAGGGTTTGTGAAACATACACTGTAATTGCGAATTGCAGGTTTTCTTTTATTACCAGGAATATTTATAAAACAATGGTTGTATTGTTACAATGATGGTAATTGTCACACAAATTAAAAAAAACTGTCTCTCTATTATATATTTAAACAATTTTGACTTCTTCTTCTCATAATTATAAAGTAAAAACAGCTACTATATAGCGAAACCACTGCCAAGGGAATGAGCTTGGAAAAATTAGCGGGGAAAGAAGACCCTGTTGAGACAGTAAGAAGAAAAATGAATCTCTCTATTATATAAAAAAGTTTTTCTCTCTATTATATAAAAAAGTTTTTTTACTTCTTCTTCTCATAATTATAAAGTAATAGTACATTAAATACGTGTATTGCGTAGCGGTGACAATTGCATAACTTCAAGGCGCACAAATTCATGAAGTTCATTATGAAGTCGAATTCAAGTCGTAAAAATAAATAAAGTTGAACGTAGCCACCGGGAGATCGTGAGGCGATCGGAGGTGGGGTGGGGATTGGTGAGCGGAGCGAGTAGGGGGCAAAGCCCCCTAGTTTTACTAATTATTTTTTACTTAATAAATGTTAACAATTGAAGTAATTTACCGCAAAAAATTCTCAATTTTGTAGACTGCCCAAACTTATTAGTGAAAAGTTCTTAATATTAAAAAGGAAAGCATGCAGACAGACAGACACAAGTTAAACGAAACAAAATATACCCACGGTTAAATGACGTGTTACGTGTCTTTTGTCCCAATTAACAACATCCTGAAGTTTAGAGTTTGAAGACGCCCTGTATATAGTAAATAATACATTACCAACACTACCGAACTAAATCTAAACTCCGCCATTTACATTTGGGGTAATTCGATTGCAATCATCCCAAAGGCCTTAACCTCGTTATCGTAGCAACGAGCTGTCATAATAATTACTCGCTAAACCATACTTGATTCCCCGATGTGTGAATATAATTTAGTGCGCTTGCTGTTCATTAAAGTGGTTTGTGTTGTGATTTATATTTTAGATAGTACGTTTAAAAAAAAGTTACATTTAATGATGTTTTATTGGAAAAGCTCAGTGTTTTGAAATTAGCCCAAAAAACTTTTACAACAAAATCAACAATCGACTAGATGGGACAAATATCAACTCCCGTCCCACACTCTTATTTATTCCGATAAAGGGCGGTAGGTACCGTCAGGGGAGACATTGTGTTTGGAATTCCTAGTTAATATACTAAACCCTTGATACGTTCACTGCTAAGCAAATTTCGTATTTCCTACGCTACACTCAATTCCACGTTCACCGTGCAGTACAGAGCGCCCATAAGCCATGCTATCCTCACAACAGTCTCAGCTGTACCAGCTAACAAAAAAACATCAACTCCCATGCAAAGTTCGGTCAGTTGACGCAACCCGCATGACAAATATACGTGATGTTCGCTGTAATGGTAGTATCATGTCTATTCTCCCGTAAGACCTGTACTGCATGGTGACCGTGGAATCGAGTGTAGGAACTGACCTTTTATTCTTTATATTTGTAGCCTAAATGAGTAAAAATTGCTTTATTTTTTATTTTTGAACCTTTCTAAGTAATAATAATCACTAATATCCTAAAGCGAACGCAAATGTGCTTAAAATTGTCGTGCCAAGCACGCAATGCTCTGTGAATTGAAAATACTCCAAATACGGGGATGGCGTGCGAAGCACGCAATGCACTGTGTAGTGAAAATACTTCCAACACGGGGGTTGGCGTGCGATGCACAGTTCGTCGGCCGCTTCTCATAGTGCTCAGTGTCGAGCTCACATGTGCGTCCTCAGCAGTGAACGTGTTAACCTTAATTTCGTTGCCAGAAGAACCATCACGGAACCGTTAACACATTAAGATACTTTGGGTTTAAATTTGTTAATTTAAGTAGGCCTATGATTAAAATGTAAGTTTTTTTTTTGTTTTACTTTATACAATTTTAAGTATTTAAAGTAAAATGTTTATTGCAACACTTTTTTGGTTTTTTAGTTTTTCTGATGTTTATCAAATTTATTTTAATTTCATTTTTCACGCGGGCTTTCCAATAGACCAACAAAAATCAACAGCCATAATAATACCATAACATAATATTGCATTCATCAGACTTAAGCAATCAACGTTTATAAGCTAGTTGGTAGAACTAATTTGCCAAGACTGTACTGACACGATGAGGTTGCATGTCTTGCTGCAATTCGAAGAAAGTTTTCCCATCAATGAAGTTTATTAAATACGTATAAAACGGTTAGCTTATTAGAGTACGCTTTTCGCTATTACTTAGCACGCTTAAAGTTCTCCAATGAGAACTAATCAAAAGCAGACAATTTTTTTTCTGGCGTATCAGTACGGTAGCATACTAGCTTTCGAGACGGGTTCGCTCTAGGTAAATCTAATGAAATGGTCCAAAACTTGATCAGGAAATTAGTAATTTAAAACAAATGAAATTATGTGCTTAAGACCACACGGGAAAAGTGTAAACTTTTATTTTGTAAACCTAAACTAAAAAACAAATTGGTTGTACAATTAATTGTTGCTTTGACAATGAATATAAAAAAACAGCTGTTAGTTCAGCCTAGGCCATAAATTAAATTGTATTGTGTTATTAAGATGGACATCTGAATCAACTGTTTATCTGTAATTTTATTCAATTAGTTCTTACGGTAACGAATGTAAATACACTCCAGAAAAATTTGCTTATTCATCAGTCTAGGCTTATAGTCTTTCCGCTCGGCCATGATACCTGACTTCTCGGAACTCAATCCCCCCTCCCTACCCGCTCACCAGGCCTGCCGGTGGCAAACTAGTGGAGTGGGCGTTGAGTTCCAAGAAGTCAGGTATCACGGCCGAGCGGAAATACTATAACCTAAAATTATTAATGATTATACATTTGATTCAACTGTTTTATCTGTTATTTTATTTTATTGGTTGCTATGGTAATGATTGTAAATACATTCAAGAAACATGTGTTGGTTCTTCTGTCTAGTCCTAATCTAAAATTATTTGTGTGATTACTTTTAATTTTATATATTTCTAATGCATTACTTAAAAAAATGAGGAAGCAAAATCAGCATTTCAGAGGTATTACTAATTAAGCTATACATTGTATTAACATTATCGCACTAAGCCTATGACGTAGGACAATCTGTTACAATTATATACCCAACTAAAATATACTAAGTTAGCAATGCGATTGTGGCCTAACCGGCTAAAGCGCTAGTCTACGGTGATGGACTTTGCTAGTTCGAATCTCGGCAAGACTAACACTTTTTCAAACAGATGGAATAGATCGTTTCACTTTAGGAGCGTTTCACATTAAGAACGTTTCACTTTAGGAGCGTTTAACTTTAGACGCGTTTCACATTAGGAGCGTTTCACAAAATGCATGGTAAAAGGCGTGACGGTCAAATCCGATTCACCCCCAGCAACAAAAAAACTATATACTCTGCTTTACAAACATGTATAACAAATTTTTGAACGTAGTGCGCCTGTAGATGTTTACACTTTAAAACATTAAACAAAGTAGGTATATCTTGAAACAAAAATGGACATGTACTGTATAGTAATACATTATGCAAGATGTCCTACGAAGTATGGAGAAACTTTCAGAGCTTGTTTCGCTGGTGAAACTAATGAAGTTCATATAAACATAGGTCTGGAATCGCTTCTTTTACCAGCTAAACGCCATTTTGTTTTGTTTAACTAAATAATTTACACCTCTGAACGGCACAAAACCGATTAAGTTTATCATGTTAAAGATATAGTTTGGCAAAATAAATCAAATTTTCCAATAATCCGTTTCAAAATGTCGGCCATTTAAACATTTTAAATGAGTATAACTCAAAACTGTACACTTTAATAAATAACATCGAGACTAATTTCCATTTTCAATCAGCGATCAGTTCCATTTTTTTAAACCACTGCAAAACAAAGAAAGCCAAATGTTGAAAGACAACAATAAATAAGTTGATCGAAATAGTAAAATTTAGTTTTTATTTAACTCGTATCCAAGTAACAAACAAACTTTTCCTAACAACACTAAATCATGAAAACTTTTACGCAGACCTAAATCAAAATCCTCTGGACAAAAAGATGTTACAGTTAGAAAAGTGGTCGCGTTTTTGATAAATGACTAGATATCAGAGGTCACTAAGAAACAACCAAATATATCTGTACACACAAGGGAGCCGTAGTTTGTTCAGACAATCTGTTCCCTCCCAACTTGAATTATGACCGGCCTAAAGGGCGCTATTAAAGTAGTTATTGCCGTATAAATCTTACACGACCCCTGCTGCGGGGGTCAAAACTTCCGAAGAATTTAGCTTTCAACAACTCTGTTTACTCAATACAACAGTATTTTACGAACCAATACGGGTGGCTGCAGCTGTTCGTGTTTTGAAGTATGATTCTAAATCAAATTAGAAACAATTGCTTTAGATGTGATCAAGCAGTGAAGAGCGACGAGGGGACCATATCCTATCAATAAATATCATTTAAACGATGGCGAGATTTTTAATTTGTTATAGAGCCTATTGCTGATTCTATAAGCAACCTTGTAGAGCCTACATTGTCCTTATTAAAACAAAAATATTAGGTAAAACAAAAACAAAAAATAAGCTTAGAGAACTTAAATTTGGGACGTACTTATTTTAGGCCTACGAAAGGTTAAAATATTTTTAATCTGTATTTTTATAAAAACTAATGTTACTTTTTCCTCTATAAACTCAAAAACTATTAGACCGATTTCACTAAATATTTCACAGTTTATTCACATAATTGCCACGAGTGTTCATACGTTACAATTACTACAGTCTAAGGTGTTGAAATGGAGTTGCTACCCGTATACAATGAACATAAATTAAACTAACTCCATACAAGATATGAAGCTAAAACTATATAATATTATTTTTAAATGATAGTCATATATTTTTTTTTTTATAATTGATTACTTATGTCAAAGGGATGAAATGGAATAACCATTACAATTTAAAAATAATTCATACACTTACTTTTTCTAAATGCCACTTACTTTTCCATTAGTTTCACTAAAATTTCACAAATTACACATATTACCAGGATTGTTTAGAGAATATGGTGAAAATAAATATAAACAATATCTTCAGAATAATAGTGCTCAATGTTGAGAGGAAACTGTACATGTTCATTTGTCAGTGTTTAATTTAAATGAAATTGGACCACAATTCAGCAGACTCGTCAAATCCTAAAATTCAAGTTTTAGATTTTACCATAACAAACTAGGCTCACTTGAGTATAAAATAATTACAGAATCATTCCATTTGGTAACTTGAAAATAGGTTTAAAATATTCTTTTAAAAATGGATCTAGGGCGAGATTTGTGGTACTTTTAGCAAAGGTACTTTTTATGGTCCTTTTAGTAAAAGCCGGCAAATTTTAGTATTTTTTAAAAGAAACTACAGAACATTGCTTTTAATTTTAAGACTTTTAAAGTGATGCTGGATATGTCCTCATGAAAATAAAACAGCTTCACCAGCTTTTGTTACAGCAAAGTAGGTCTCCTCAATTTTTGCACTATCGGGAGGCTCAATGATTTTTTTCTTTAACCTGACTTTTTGAAGTTCTACTTCTTTGCGCCCGTTGTAATCGGGATGGGGTGTCGGTCGAGAAACCGCGTCACGCGTTAGAAGTAAAATCAGGAAAGTGCCTTTTTATACTTTTCTTCGTATATTCGTATAGTTTCCTATACTTCAAAACGTCGGATTGATTTGAAACGTTGCGCACTTATCAAGGACCGGTGACAATGCAATATTAATTTTGTTGGGTATAGTAAGTGAGCACTGATCATGGTCCCCTGAACACGGTTTCGGCAGTCATTAAATATTGTATACACAGAGTGATTCACGAAGATATGCAGAAACTTCGGGAGCTCATTCATTTGGTTGGGTGTAATAAGTGAGCACTGATCATGGTCCCCATACTAACTTTGACCAACCAAACAGATGCAACGATAGTATTCATAAGCGTATGTAACAAAGAAGGAAAAATAGGATATTAATTTTAAAATATGCCTTCAGTATTGGTTAGGCTAGTGTTTTTATAAAAGAATAGGCTATCATCTACAAAATAGTAGGGCTACTCTAAGTTACGACTAGTTTTTCCCAAAATATATTAAATCAATAGTAGATGGCCAAAGAAGTATAACTTCCACCGTCTGGTCCGACGCAGACCCAATTTTTTAAATCGGTAAATGTGTACAATTATAAGGATTATAAAACTGTAGAAATATTTTTATAAGCTCCGTGGTGTTTTTATAAATTCCTTAAATTTTTTTACAAGTTTCTTAACGTTTTACAGGTAGGCCTATACTGACTTTTTACAAGTTCTCTGACTTTTTTACAAGTTTCCTGGCTTTTTTACAAATTCCCTGACTTTATTACAAGTTCACTGATTTTTCCTGACTTTTAAAAAATTCCTTGACCTTTTCTAACGTTATCTGTCTTTTCCTGACTTTTTTATAAAAGTCCTTGACTTTTTTATAAAAGTCCTTGACTTTTTTACAAGATCACTGACTTTTCCTGACATTTTTACAAATTCCCTGACTTTTTTACAAATTCCCTGACTTTTTTACAAATTTCCTGACTTTTTTACAAATTCCCTGACTTTTTTACAAATTCCCTGACTTTTTACAAGTTCCCTGACTTTAACTGACTGTATTAAGGGTTCTCTGGTCTCCCCTTACCGTGATAACTCTGTGTAATACGATGATGAAAATGTCGTAATAATGTAGCTTTACAAAATTACAGAAATAATCGGTGGTTACACATCGAACAGATAGACGAAAACCAAAGTCTGGTACCATAAAGTTCTTGCTCGTACATCCTCCCGTAATACAGATTATTTTAATAAAAATCAAGCATCGAAATGGAAATTTATACTCTGACTAGGCCTCTATGAAAGTTTAACCAAATCAGCAACTACGGTACTCCTAGGTCATATACATTTAGAGTAATTTGAACTCAAATCACAAAGTACTTAACGTCGCTACTATAACAACGAGCTGTCATAACAATTATTTGGTAAAAAAAAGTCCAACATATTAATTTCTAATTTGTATAGTGATTTCAAGTCATAAAAAGAAAATTTCAAGTCAAAATTTTAGAAGGGCCCACGGAAAATGGTTTTATTATTTTTAGTTCGTTTTAAAAAAACGTGGTAAATTAAAAATTGTTTCTTTATTTAATTAATTATTTTTTGTTTTTTAGTCGCAAAGTTCTACCCGGACAGACAGATAGATAGACAAACATACATGACGGAAACCGAATCCCGATTGAAAATTGTATTGTCATCCAGTTCTGACCTATAGTTAAAATTTCAAGTATCTAGCTCATCGGGAAGTTAGTTTAAACTCGATTGCAAAGTTTCACCCGGACAAACAGACAGAAATACATGACGGAAACCGAAATATGATTGAATATTGTATTGTTATCCAGTTCTGACCTATATTTAAAATTTCAAGTCTCTAGCTCATCGAGAAGTTAGTTTAAACTCGATTGCAAAGTTCCACCCGGACAAACAGACAGAAATACATGACGGAAACCGAACTAATAAAAACCTGTTAAAAAGGAATGTCTCCTAACATTTTATTAAAAATATCGAACACAGGCTTACAGTAAAACAACGACAATTAGTTTGACGGGTTCAACATCTAAAGGAAGAAAGCGTAGACAATAATTAAGTGTGACGATGTTTTACTGTTATGATCTGATGATTATGAATGAGAAGAGTTCGTTGAGGACGAAGTAGAGAGTAAGGATGGTGACAGTGATCGAAACCACTTAAAGGCTGATAATTTTCCTACATGTGGTAACAGGGTAGGAGGGCGGAAGTAAAACAAACGGTTATTGGTTGAATATTGTAATAAACCGGTAAAAACAGCATAAAAGAGATTACGGGAAAATGTATTTATGAATTTAAATCACTGTTGTTAACAATTTAGTGTTAACAATGTGTAATGCTAGCACTGCTTAGTGTTAACGCTGTTCTATCTTAGCACTCATTAATGTTAACACTGTTAAATTTTAGCACTGTTTAATGCTAATACCTATTTTGTTAACACCGTTTAATAATAGCACTGATTAACACTGTTTACTGTTAACACCTTTTAATGTTAACATAGTTTAGTGTTAACACCGTTTAATGTTAACACTGTCTAATGTTAACACCATTTAATAATAGCACTGATTAACACTGTTTAGTGTTAACACCTTTTAATGTTAACATAGTTTAGTGTTAACACCGTTTAATGTTAACACTGTTTTATGTTAACCCGTTTAATAATAGCACTGATTAACACTGTTTAGTGTTAAAACCGTTTAATGTTAACATAGTTTAGTGTTAACACCGTTTAATGTTAACACTGTTTTATGTTAACACCGTTTAATAATAGCACTGATTAACACTGTTTAGTGTTAACACCTTTTAATGTTAACATAGTTTAGTGTTAACACCGTTTAATGTTAACACTGTTTTATGTTAACCCATTTAATAATAACACTGATTAACACTGTTTAGTGTTAACACCGTTTAATGTTAACATAG
>JAGFPH010000009.1:1821396-1839721 GCA_018207615.1 Philaenus spumarius | reverse complement strand
AATGTAGGTTACTACACCTTCTATGTCCTGAAATAACTGTGAAATTGTTCTATGACACAAGTCTGGCGCACAAGATATACCATAAGGTAGTCTTAAAAATTTATACCTTGAAAATGGAGTATTAAATGTACACAGTTTACTACTGCTTTCATCAAGTTTTAACATCCAAAATGCACTACTAGCATCCAGGACAGAAAAGGTATTACACCCTGCAAATTTAGCAGTTATTTCTTCTACAGTGGGTAGTTGATAGTGAGGTCTTTTTATATATTTATTTAAATTTCTAGGACCTAGAACTACTCTTAACCCAGAGTTTTTTTTATTTATTAATACCATCCCACTGACCCATTCAGTAGGTTCTGAAACTTTTTCAATTATTTTAAATTGTTCCATTCTATTTAATTCTTTTTTTAAAGGATCTAATAATGAAAATGGTACCCTTCTCGGAGGTTCAAATCCTTGGTTCAGCATTTTCTTTAAGATTAATATTTATCTCATTTGGCATCAGGCCTATGCCACCATCAAATAAAAAGTTGTATTTTTTAACCAAATCATCATAATCTGTAAAAGTACTTTTAGTATTGGTATTTTCATGAATTGTATCTATTGTATTTTTTCGACTTATAGCCCACCAAGAGAACAACAAGTTTGTAACCCTAAAATATTTTAACAATTCTTATCTATTACATTAAACGTAATACAGTATTTCTTATTTTTGAAATTACAGTCTAGTTCACATTTACCAATTACATTTATTTTTTCACCAGTGTAAGTTGTTAAGCTAACATTTGCTTTTCTAATCAATGCTTTGGGAAGTTTTAATTTTCAAACATTTTAATTGATATTAAGTTGGTTTGAGCACCTGTATCTAATTTGAAAGAAACTTTTTGGTTTCTTATTTGTAAATCTTGAACCCATTCATTTTTATCACCTATTTGCACATCACTTTCATTTTTTAGTTTAACTACATCAATACTAAACTGTTCAACTTCCGAAACTAAAGTATCTATAGGCCTATGATGGGCTGTGTTAGCACTATCAAATCTATCTAGGCCTATGTTACTTTCAATCGAATCACAATTATCTCTAATTATATTAACTTTTCTGAAATTACACATTGTCGCAAAATGATTTCTTCTGTTACACTTAAAACATGTGTTATTAAATGCTGGACATTTGTTTTTAACATGATTTTTGCCACAATATTTACAATTGTTAATAAAGTTGTTACCTTGATATTTCTGTGTAGTCTTACTTGTAGATCTTTTGTCATAAAGTTCAGAAACTTTAGGTGTATACCGAGACATATTACCACTCTTGCTGTACCAATGAGATGATTTCTCTGCAGATGGGTTTGGTTGTTGACGCCAGTTTTTCTTTTTCTTGATATAACAGACTTCTGTTGTGTTATCCTTTTCTATTTCTTGAATCCTTTGCTGCGACAGTTCGGCTGCTTTACAAATTGCAAAAGCCTTAGATAAGGTTAGGTAATCTTCTCGAAGTAACCTTTCTTTAATGTGGTTGTTTTTACTGTTCAAACCACAAATCAGTACATCACATACTAGACTTTCTCTTACACTACCAAGATCACACACTAAACTTTTATTGATTAGATCAGTATAATAGTTATCTATAGCTTCTTCAGGAGCCTGTTTTCTTGTAAGAAACTTGTGTCTAACAACTGTTAGGTTAGTTTTAGGTATAAAATAACTTTCAAATTTGCCTAAAACTATTTCATACTTTTTGGAATCAGATGTACCAAGGTTGAATGAAATAAAAATGTTTATACCTTTTTCACCCATATAATTAAGTAATATAGCAATCTTCCGTTCATCTTCATCCGCATCTAACTTGAAAGCAGTTAAAAAGATGTTGAATCTTTGCAACCACTGTTTCCAGTTTTGAGCCAGATTTCCCTCTAAACTTAACGGTCCTATGCTACATGGCATACTCCAGTTAGAAGCCATTATTATAGGCTATCTTTATTAACTCCTATAACCTCAAAATTCTTTTATATTTATTTTTAATAAGTATTACTTTACACTGTACCAACAATTGTTCAGTTTTTTATATTGTGATCTGACTTTTTAAACTATCACTTTAGTTTTTCCTGCATGTTTCATTTTGCAAAACTTACCACGTAAGCCTAGGCCTAGTTGCAAAAAAGCATATTTTTACACTAAGAACTTCTTAGAATTCATTTTCTGTAAAATCCTTTTCACACTCAACTTCTGACACCATGTTGTTGTGGGTTGTTTAATGAAATAACACATCTTTAATTATAATGATTAAACTTTACTTATAATTCAAATAATAGGTACAGCACTTATTCTGGTATGATGTTGCTTACGTGTCTGACACTGTGAGCTGTAGCCTGCTGTGCTACTTTGATTGAGTGCAGGTAGTGCATACTGTCTGCAGTGTTGCCAACTTAGAATATGTCATGATATATAAAATATAAACCTATCAACAATTCACTTCTTAAACATATCCTAATGTACAAAATTTGAGGAAACTAGAAAATTGTTTCTGTACATAGAAACTAGAGGGCTCCGCCCCTTGCTTGTTTCGCTCTTCAGCCTCCGCGACGAAGCAAATGCAAACAGATTATCGTATACTATGATTTTGTCACTGGAATGACGATTGATTAGAACAGATGTTTTATTATATAGAAAAGGGAAATTTTCAAGTTATAAAATGACCAAACTGTAAAAAGATAAAGTAATATTTCAAACTGGTCAAATAGGCCTAACCTAAAACCCGTTAGTTGTGAAGAAACCTGATTCTAAATTCGATAATTTGTTAGCTATGGTAATAAATCAAAACGCTTTCGAGAAACGTGTGTTTTTTCAGTATAGAACTAACCTAAAATTGTATTAAGCTTATGATTCAAATCAGCTGTTTCATTTGTAATATTTAACAAAAGATATTTGGTTTTTAATGCGGTAAACATTTTTTCGTTTATTTTTGTTTTTGTTTGTTTTTATGTTATTAACCTAACCTAAAAAATTGGTTGTAAAAAATAATTAACTGATTACAGATTTTCTAAGTTGGTTACTATGGCAATGAATGTAAATGCATCCAACAAACGTGTGTTGGTTCTGTATAGTCCACATTCAAATTATGTTGCTAAGCTTTTGATTCGAACCATTTTTAACTCTTAAAACCAATATTGCGCAAAATCCTTTCTTAGAATACGTCTACATAATGAAAGTACAATGAACATTATAAGGTTTTTGTATAACCTAGCTATAATAGTTTTGGCTGTACGTTGGTTATGAATCTGTCAGTAGGAAATGTGTGTTAATACTCAAACACACCCTTTCAAGAACATCCTCCAAAACCCGCACGTAACCACCAAAAACTATCGTGAAACCAAACACCCAAATCCTTCTTTAACTTAACAAGACCATTGATACATTTCAACTCTGCGGCGATGAATTCCAAAGATTTTATCGCCCCCTCTTATAAAACTATCACAAATCTGACAAAAAATACCTGAACATTTCAGAACTTACTTAATCGATCTAAGCACCCCTTCTATTACGCAACACAATATAAATTGTGCTTTTGTATTAATAATGTTAATATTTAATCACATTACATTTAATAATAATAATAATATTAATATGTCTTCATTTTTTAGGTGAAGTTATTCTCTTATTAACCTGGAATAACACAATACAAAAATAAAAATAAATACGTCAAAATTATCACTACAAACGAAAACTAATAAAACAAAAAAAACTAAAAATAATCACTTCTAAAACATAATATGAGAAACTTGAAAACTAATTATATTCGAAGTAAAATATAACGAAAAGTAAATTATACTAAACGGAAAATAAAATATATACACACTTACATAGACACCCCTTCCAAAACACCCAAAAACCGCCAAAGCATCCAAAACTACCCAGAACGATCGCAAAACAAACAACCCAAACCCTCCTTGAACTGAACACGATCACTGTTGCATTTCAAACTCTCCATCAATGAATTCCAAAGCCTACACGCTGTCACAGTGAATGATTTATCTCAGTTCTAAGCCTGGGTATAAGTAATAATGAAGTTCCTCATCGTGTGTTGGTAGCATTTACATGTGAGCTGAAGACAAACCTTTCTGCCAGACAGCGGGGCAATCCAGTGAGCAGAATAAAGTGGAATAACAACAAGTGATGATTTCGAGAAAAAAAACTAAGTTTTAGAATTGAAATTTGTTTATAATATTTTGTCACATGATCGTCACGTTTTAAGTCAAAAATGAACCGCAAACAATCATTTTGAGCACGCTGAAGTTTGTTAGATAATTGCACAGTCATGTCATTGCTAACAGTATCACAATAGTTGACATATGGAAAAATTTTAGTTTTTCCCACAGGCAAAGTACAGAAATCCCACAGGCAAATTCTGTTGGAGGTTGAAGTGGAAAAATCAAATTAGCGGTGAAAATGGTCATTGGGCCTCGTAAGGACGAGGACCAATTGCTGTCACTTTTCATACAACAAAATAGAACTGGAAAACAGGGTATGTGGAACTAGAGGAGCCCAGCGATGGTTGTGCTTAATTGAGCAGGCAAGACTCCATGGGTTCTATTGCCACGTATAGACCAATATCATCTCTGCTGTTGTAAGCACTTATATTGATCCTAAACAAAACTGCATATCCACACGACGTAAAACTAACAACGGTTAAAAGACTAAGTAATTAAAGGAAGTAATACCGCCTCTGAGCCTAAGTAATTGAGGCTTAGAACGGAGCCGAGGTTTTATAGTTTTGTGGTGGGATAAATCAGAGACAGGAATAAAGTCCATTTTATAACCCAAAGCCTCTAGGCAACCGCAGTACAATCACCTGGAGCTTTTAACGTATAGAGGGCAGGCGTTTACAATCTTTACTGTATTTTACTGAAAGGATGTTTATGTGTTTGTTCATTATGATTTAATGCAACAAGATATAATTATAGATATACAGTTAAACTTGGTTATAGCATCAATTAAGGGACAGAACAAATATTGACGTTGTGTAAGAGTGACGTTATAAAATATGTAACAACAGTAAACCGTATTTTTATTAGGTTGAGAGAAAAGACAAACACTATACAGTATCCACATTATTAGCAACATTATTCATCGAGTTTATGTAAAAATGCTACAATTTCCTTTTACATAAAGCAAATTTCCTTTTACGTAGTAAAGTCCTTTTAGGTACGTTTGTGTATAAAATCTTAATGAATATATAGAACTTTTCTCTTTTTTACAACAACTAGACATAAAAAAAAGAAAAAACCAGTCATGGGGTTTAATCTGAAATTTGATGATTATTATCGACTTCAGCTAATACTATGAGCTATTGCAGTGACTCTTATGGTGAGATTCAAGGTCGGGAGTAGTCGATGAGCACCGATCATGGTCTCAGAACATTTTGGAGTGTTATGAAAAATGTTTATATATGTATATATTATTAGTTCGCACTCTAACGGAAGCATTTACAGTCATATTTGGGCCATTTGGTACACACGTTGGTTTGCTAAGTGGCTCGAACGAGTTTGTTATAACAAAAACTAACAACTGGATGCATTTTTTTTTACCCAAAGTATTTTTTTAAATATTCCAAAGTCCATTTCATCGGTAGCATACGTGACTAAACACATACAGCTATGAGTTAGAGCTTTTGAATTTACCACTGCCTATTTTATTTCGACGATTTCTTCTTCTCTATCAGCTGTTGCATTAAACTTCTGGTTTAGAACAATAAAGAAGGAAATCATCGAAAAAATCAAAAACGCATAGCGTCTCAAAATTTTTCGCAGCCACTAAAATTAACAAAACACAGTGTGATCAGAAAATCGTATCGAAAGGTTTTATTCTGCAGGCAATAACAATAATAACCACATTCAGTGACTACATTATAATAAATAACTCACTGTCTCGTCAACTATACGATTGAGTGGTTTATTTGTCTCAACCTAACACTTCTACAGCGAGGTCACACGTTTAACTGCACACAGCCGATTTTACATTGATTTGTTCAATGTCATTGCATTGTTAGGTGACGTTTACTGATGTATTTACATCACATTACAACTTTAAATGAAATTGAAGTAAAATATATCGTAGATTATGACAATACAACCGAATGGATCAGTGATGGACCAGTAAAGGGACACAAAAATCACGTTAGATCGCAAAAGATTGCACCGTTTTGATTTGTTTGGAATGTTGTTATAATAGATGCGAATTACGTAATCCAAGTTGCAGCTGCGAAAGACCTGTACTAACTGCGTGGTGCTTGAAAATTTTTATTTTTTAGACGTTTTGAGTTTTTGGCTTATAAATTCTAAACGGCGCATCTTATGGAAAAGTTGCCATATATATTTTAAAAGTAAACGAAATTCGCTAAAATTTGAGCGCAACCGCAACTCTATAGGTAAAGTAGGTCCCGAGTACTTAAAAAATTAGCCATTTTACCCAAAAAGGTGGAAATTGTAGTTTTAGACGTCTTCCGAGCAGAATATCGGCTGTAATTTAATCATCCTACGACGAAAGTCATGGAAGAGAAATTGTGGAGCAGTTATTTAGCTTTAATTTAAGCGCAAGTAGAACGTGTAGGAACAATAGTTCCCTTGAAGTAGAAAAAAATTAACGAAATAGGATTTTGTAAAAAATGGAGATCCCAATGTAAATTCCCATTAAAATTGCACAGTTAAATGTAGAATCTTATCTTCTAAAGCGAGAGATAATTGTTTGTCTGCTAAATGGATCTGGAATCTCCGTCTAAGGATTTTTCATTTTTTGATTTTATATGGGGCTTTTGGCCACGAGAAATCGATTGGAAATGGTCACCAGTCTGGGAAAATTCGTTTTCTACGTCTTTTTATTAAATTAAAAAGTGAAATTTGTCCATTTTAAACAATACAAAGCACAGCTGATGCAAATGTTTTCAATGCCATTACAATAATCATCTGCTTTCTTTTAAACTGTATATTTTATTAGAGGTAAGCCTAATGTTGTATCTATTTATAGTTACCATGGCAACGAATACTTCTGCTAAATAAACATACCCTTTATTTAGTTGTTTAATGTTATAGGCCTAACCTAAACGATGATCACGGAAATTTGCAATAATAGTTATTGACGTGAGCGAACTAGGCCCTAGGCATAAATCGATATTGAAATATTAAACTTTAATTTAGGCCTGACTTATTTCTGAGGCATAGCGTTGAGATTATGGTTAATCCTTTAAACTGTATTTTTATTACAGGTAAGCCTAATGTTGTATATACCCTTTATTTAGTTGTTTAATGTTATAGGCCTAACCTCAAAACTCAATAATCCAATATTTATTATTGAAATCATAGCCCTGCTTATAATCGAGCTTTAGCTCGGTCTCCTGGTACTGTTATAATAATTCGACCACACAGCTGAACCGCTGACGAGAATTGAGCGATTTTCCAAAATTAAGTTTACGTATGTTTTAATGCTTCAATAAACTATTTGGGATATTTGTCTACTCACGAAGGCGCTGAATAGCTGCCGCTGTGTACGAAATATATAAGTAGAATTTATTTTCACCTCGAACCTCGACCTTGCGGTCTGGGTTATATACTGCTTTGCTTCGCTCGCAGCGTGCCAACTCGGCCGTCGGTCTCGGATTAGAAGATGCCCACACGGTAAAATTCCCCATGTATACTTGAAGGGGGTACTTTTATGGTACTTTACGTTTTGATAGATTTTGCGGGATCCAAGCGAATATAAGGTTGTGTAAAAAAAACAAAATTTGCGGAATAATATCCTACATTTTGTTTTTATAATAAAACCACACAAAAGGATAATCTCACACACTTTCTAGCACGAAAAATCTGAAAAGAAATTGTTACTTCCGATCAAAAATCGTGCTTACGGTTATTGGATTTTTTTTTTTTTTTTTTGTAAGTCCGATTGACTTAGACAACCAACGTATGCACCAAATTTGGACTAAATCAGACTTAAATTGCGGCCATTAGAGTGAGAACACATACAGGGTGATTCAGTAAAGCGTAGCGGGCTATGCAGATTCAGATTCTACATGCAAAAATAAGTCGAAAATGAAGTATAAAATTTTTTCGATTTCGGCTTAGTTTAGCCGTAATCCGCCATTTTGTTTTTTTACACAAACTCACTGTAACTCTGGAAATAGATAAGATATAAAGTTCAAATATGGAATAAGTATTTTATATGTTACGATTAACAAGTATACCAAACACAAAGAATTTATTTTTTATAATGTTCAAAATGGCGACCGTTACAAATTTTTAACTTGTAATATCTTGAAACCGTTAACTTTACAAAAAATTTACAGGAGACAAAATATTTTTATTTTTTAACGACAGACACAATGCTCTTTTTGTAGTTTCAGTAGGTCAAAGGATAACCGAGTTATCGACAAAAACCTTAATTTCTTGGTAATTGTCTACAACAACCAACATTAGCCTAAAATCATCATTTTTTTAATTTCAGAAATTTTTTAGTTAATTTTGTAGCGGGCTGTGCAGATTCAGATTCTACATGCAAAAATAAATCGAAAATGTAGTATAACATTTTTTCAATTTCGGCTTAGTTTAGCCGTAATCAGCAATTTTGTATCTTTTTTAATAATCAATAACTCAAAAGCCCTTGGAGATAATTTCATGAAACTTGGTATACAATTGAACGCTACATCTATAAACATTTTCCAAAAATATCTTTGATCAGACTCATTAAATTTCAAAATGGCGGCCATTTAAGAATTTTTAAATCAAATTCCATGAAAACCAGCTACTAAAACAAAATGTTACTAGACACTAAATTTGAAGCTGTTTTCATTTCTGTTGAAGTTCTTTTTTAAATTGCTGTTAAACTATTCATAGTTATATCATTAATTATAGTTGTAAACCCATGCTAACAATTAAAGTGTCTTTCAAATTGTAATAAAACATAAATAAAATTGAACAATTATGAGTTTTTCTAGTCCCTAGTTTCAATGGAATTTTTCTTTGAAATTGTTAAATGGCCGCCATATTGATATTTATTAAACAATTTTTGCAATTTAAGTGTCATTCGATTTGAAATGAAAAGGGCTTCAAATTTAGTGTCTTTAAAAATTTTGTTTTAGTAACTGGTTTTCATGGAATTTGAATTTAAAAATTTTAAATGGCCGACATTTTGAGATTTATGGAAAATGTTCATAACTATAGAGTTAAAGTGTATACCAAGTTTCATAAAAATATCTCCAAGTTCTTTTGAGTTATTGATTATTTAAAAAAAATACAAAATGGCTGATTACGGCTAAACTAAGCAGAAATTGAAAAAATGTTATACTACATTTTCGATTTATTTTTGCATGTAGAATCTGAATCTGCACAGCCCGCTACAAAAATAACTAAAATATTTGTTAAATTTTTAAAAATGATGATTTTAGGCTAATTTTGGTTGTTGTAAACAAATACCAAGAAATTATGTTTATAGGTTTTTGTCGATCCTTTGACCTACTGAAACTACAAAAAGAGCATTGTGTCTGTCGTTAAAAAATAAAAATATTTTGTCTCTTGTAAATGTTTTGTAAAGTTAACGGTTTTCAAGATATTCCACGTTAAAAATTTGTAACGGCCGCCATTTTGAAAATTATAAAAATAAATTCTTTGTGTTGGTACACTTATTAATCGTAACATATAAAATGCTTATTCCAAATTTGAACTCGATATCTTATCTATTTCCAGAGTTACAGTGAGTTTTTGAAAAAAAAAACAAAATGGCGGATTACTTACAAACTAAGCCGAAATAGAAAAAAATGTTATACTACATTTTCGACTTATTTTTGCAAGTAGAATCTGAATCTGCATGGCCCGCTACGCTTTACTGAATCAATCTGTATATACATACATATGTAGGCCTAAGTGACACCCAAACTTGTTCTAGGAACCATGACCGGCACTCATTTACTACTCTCGACCTTAGGTCTTTCCATAAGGGTCACTGCCATAGTTCAACTTTCCTACGGGATTTCGCTAAAAAAATACGCTATAACCGAGTTGACGCATCAGTCGAGGCCGTTAAACCCAGTACAACTGTATATCCTTCTATTTCCTTATTAAAAACTGCATAAAACAAACTTTACGTAATGAATAATAAAATCTCAAAGTTTTATTTCTTTGGATATAAAAACAAATTACTTTAGAATCCAGTGTCGTACTGCACAGTGTCATTAAATTTAAATGCTTTTAAATATTTCATTAAATGAAAAGCGCGTCCTGAGCGAAGTCGATAATATAAAATGGTGCAGTGTTCCTACCCCAGTAAAATACAGATCCGAAGATATTCTCTAATGCAATCTTCAGAATTACTCTCAGTTCTTGCTGCACCTGCTTCCGTTCTTTTCCTTTTGAAAATGAAATTATTAAGTTCGCTTTCACTTTTTCTTCTTATTTATTTAAACAGGGTATTTGATTGAAAATTGCCCTCATTTATTATAAAAAATGTTTAACATTTGAATTCATTCTCTCTTCTATAGTGTTTAGAAGTCAAATTTATTAATATAGTAGTGGAACCGGCAATGCCTCACTATTGTTTGATTTAATTTTAAAGGTAGTTATTCCATTTCATCCCTTTGACTTAAGTAATCGAATGGAAAATGGTTTTTTTTATATATCAATTCAGGAGTAACATTACATCATTTCAGCTTTATAGTTTGTAGTAATTTAGTACAATTTATTTTATTGTATAGGGGTAGCAACACATTTAAATGTATTTAACAATAGTTATTGGACTCAATCCTTTGAAGTTTAATTTAAAAATGAGCAATGAGCTAAAAAATGCGGATGGATTGCTAAATGACAAGAAACAATTTGATGCAACCCCCACCTTCGAACTTATAAACCGGATGACCACCTCCCGATAACAAAACTAACACACAGTGCACTGAGTAGTGCCGGCATAAAGATATGATAGCGTGGACGTTTATATGTTTTATTGTGCGCGAGTATTGATTGTGTAAATGTAATTTGTGTTAAATGTTTTTAATTAAGTGTTTTTGATCACCCGACGATGGACGACATATGTCCGAAACACGTGTAGTGTACACAAATGACTTTTAATTGAATATTAAACTTCAAAGGATTGCTGGCGGTGAGTAAAATAACTATTGTTATTTAAAAGCATATCCGGTTGCTCTAGATCATAAATATATTAAATGTATTTGTTTGAAGTGACTATGTTCTCTAAAAAAATCCTGTACTAATGTGTGCAAATTGTGAAATTTTAATGAAATTAGTTGTGTTCAAAATTGAAAATTCATTCAAGAAAATCTGATCAGCTGTTCAGCTTTTTTTATTTGTATTTATATTACATTACTAGTCTCATATTTATAAATGGTAAACTGATTTTAAAATTTGTTTCGCCAAGCTACTCGATAATCTATGGCATTTTTGACGAACTGTAAACATTTCATTTCTTAAAAAATTTTGCGCTCAAGGCTGAAAATACTACAAAAATTGTAATTTAAAATTTTCAAAAGCTGGATAAATTATTTTTAATTTACAAATTTTCTTACTGTTTTAAATAAATAGTATAACAAAGTTTAGATACTTACTTCATCGTTTGATTACATCATAAATTTTACACAGTTTGTTTATTACGAAATTCCGCAATTTTTTTATCTTTCATTTGAGTCTTCCAAAGTATAAAAAAGTTCTAGTTTGAAAAAAAAAGCTTGATTCAATAATTCGTTTCAAATGGATGAATATTAAAAAAAAAATGAGAATATTTCAAAAACCAAAATAGTTTATTAAAACTTACGGGAGAATACATTTTGTAGCCCGTTTTATTAATA
Organism: Philaenus spumarius; assembly: GCA_018207615.1. Taxonomy (NCBI): domain Eukaryota; kingdom Metazoa; phylum Arthropoda; class Insecta; order Hemiptera; family Aphrophoridae; genus Philaenus; species Philaenus spumarius. The sequence continues at coordinate 1,827,877 of JAGFPH010000009.1, read as the reverse complement.
TATCGTTAAGTATCGAAATGTTAGTGTGCATTGCTGAGAGCGGTAGGATGTATAATTGAAATGCAATAAACTAATGCACACTAACGGTACTGTTTTAATTACACCCATTATTCGATATTTTTGACAGTTATAACATTTGATAGGAAATTAAACGAGCTACAATAATTTACTCCTGGAAATGTTTATAAACATTTACGGTTTGTAAGTTATTTACAATTTAAAATTTGTAAATGGGTCCATTTCGAAACGAATTGTACGAACAAGATGATTATTTATTCCCAAACTAGGTACATATTATGATGTGCGTATACAATTGTTCAGGACATTCGGTTAAGACGTTCTGAAGATGTAAATTATTTCGGCTCGCATTAAAATGACGAAGTATTTAAATGATGCGATAATTTTTGTGTGCCTGTCTGTCTGTTAACAAGATACAGTATATTCACTCACAGACGTCGTAGAATACGTGGTGGTGCCAAAATCTTCGTAATTTTATTGCGGAGAGTTGAAAAGCTTTTGCGCTTTCTAGCGTGAGTCGTAGCACGTCGGGGTCACGTTTTTGGGTCAAAGCTTTGAAAATATAGTGTGGGAAATTGTTTTATATGTTTTTGAGTACGGGAAACCCGATTTTAACAGTTAAAATATCGAAGCGCGTCGGGGTCGTGAGTTTTTGGGTCAACATTTTGAAACTACAGTGTGGGATATCATTTTATATGTTTTTGGGTACGGGAAACCCGATTTTGACAGTTATTTAAAACAAAAACACGAGCCGAAATCTCAAAAAAGTGTTCCATCTTTTCATCTTGTTATTTAATTTAAAACAAAATGGCGGATGGCTAGTAAAAGAACTGTTTCCGGGCCGTATTTCTTTATTTTGACCCTTCATGGAATATATTGACTCCCTAAATGATATCCGATGATTATAAAGATTCCATAAATATATAAAAAATGAGTTGAGGGATATTGATGGTTGCAAATGTTAGATTATTTGATTTTCAGATTATCCATTTCAAATGTCTATATACAGAAAACCCTAATTTCCTTCTTCGTTGACTAGGCTATAAGCATCAATCAATGCATTAAAAGGGAACTCATTATATATAGCCAACTATATTGCTAAATATCCCCATTAAGTTTCTTTTCGGAGATCAAGTTAGTCGAATTAATAACGGTCTTCCATTCGTAGCAGAAATTAGATCCACCAGTTCAATGAGGTTTTATAACAGAATCCGGTAATGTAGTGATTTGCTTTGTAATTACAATACAAATTCCCACTTTACTAAAGGTTCTCAAATGAAATTATCAGTGTGCAAAAAATGTTAAACGTTGTCTACTCAATAAATAGTAAACATTGAATAAGAACTCAATGTAAATTGTATGGATTTGCAAGAAAGTTCTAAAATGGAACAGAAAATCGGTAGGTTAGGATGACAAGGTTTTAACTGACCAGACCCTAGTTTTAAGAAGAATGAGTTTTGTTTTTTTTATTGTACTTACATTTGTTTTCCTAACAACTTGAAATTGTATAGTATAGATTTTAAAGACATAGTAATTGCATTGTAAATATATACATATTTTTTTAGTATTGGATGATTAGATTTATAGATATTTGTATTGCTTTTTTACAGTTAGAACGTTCGAACATTGTCTTTAACAAAAGTTTAAAATTTGTAGAAGACAAAGATCCAACTACTGCTGCAGTTAAAACCTTGTCCACCTCCATCATTTTAAATCTTTTTAAAAAGATAGAATGAAATGGTTCTAACAGGCCAGATACAACCATGCCATTCTTTGACGTAGGTGCTTCAATGTTGAAAATAGTAACAAAGTTCTATCTGTTATTGTATTGTATACTTAGTACTGACTAAGCAATGAACAAGTGAACACGTGTGTCCATCTTATACGATAGTATTAACATTGCGATATATTTTAAATGTAGTTTTGTGTTTCAAAGTGTTGTGATGTATGTTAATGTGTTGTGTTTTGTGTAATTTTAAAGTTGACGAGCATTTAAATAAAATGCTATAACATAACAAGTTTCGGTTTGACAATGCCTGAATAGAATAGGCGAAACGGTCGTCACCGATTAATAAACAGCGTTACTGGACTGCGAGCAGTTGTATAAATACGGCATTTATTATTTTTTTTTTTTTTTTAGGCGAAAAACGTAGGTGGTTATCATCGCCTAGGCATTTATTTAATTATAAGTATATGTTGTAAGTTAGAACTTTGTACTTCTAGCAAATGGCTTATTAGACAACACAAAGCAATAAGAGTTAGTGCAAAATAAAGAGGAATTCAGGTAGAACCTTGTCATGCCAACAGCTGAACAAATGGAATTTTTTTAGTTAGAACCTTGTCATTCTAACCTAACAAAATGTAATCGTTGGTAAAATTTTTAATTTAAATTGTATAGATAAATAACATAATTGGTTTTTTAAAAGTTACCTTATGTTCAGAATAGTCTACTAGTAAACTCAGTATTGTTTGTGTACCTGGAAAGAAAAACAGTATATTAATTCAACATTATAAATACAAATTACACTATCTATCTAAAGAAGAAATGTATGTGGGTGTATAACCCAATTAATATGTGTGTTCGCTATGAACGGCCAGACCGTTTGATGGATCGGGAATAAATTTGGCGAAGTGATTAATTATCACAAGAGGGAGCTGACGCCGTATAGGTTATTTCCATTACTTATATTGAAGGGGTTGAATGGGTTAGCTACCCTAAAACAATACATCTTTAATTCCATGAGAATAGAGGGGAAATTTTTCACAATTGTATCTTATGTGATACATGAAAAATAGATCGTTCGCATTTTGATTTTAAGTATTTAAGGGATAAAAACGGAGAAACAAACCACTAAAAAATATAATAATGTATTACTCCCTTGTAGTTAGAGAGCTGAAATGTCGAAAATCTAGTATACAAAAATTAAAACCATTGAATATCGGTAACAACCATCCAAGGATTTAAAATGTTTAGGGTAACTACCCCTAAACAATACAAAATAAATTCCTCCCATTTGCATGATAAAGGACATAATATTTGACACGTAAATCCTTAGATGATATAAAAAATAAAACCAATTTACATTTCGATTACTCAAGTCTAAGGGGTGAAAAGGTATTAACTACCCTAAAAATAAATAATAAATCGTAAACTAAAGACCTGAAAATTGCCACAAAATACTTTAAAGTTGTATACATGAAATAAAAACAATTGCAATTTGATTGTTTAAGTATAAAGGATATAATATTTGGCATGACCAATCGTTAGACTATAAAAGCTAGTGTACGTACGTGAGTAACAATATAATATAACAGCTGATTTCACCCGTCATCTGTACTACTTAAACCAAACCTACCGTAGATTATACTTTGCTGTTTACAACTTCAATCAATAATATAAGGTCTTGTGAAGTTGATATTTTTAAATATGAGCTATGGAATTAATGAGGCTATAATACGTTATAAGATTTGCTTTCAGGTTATAAATTGAATATGAATGCAACTTAGTATCATCAATATAATATTCATTTATACAAATTTAAAAAATATATAGGCCTACCAATCCTTTTAACTTCGGAAACATTCTTACTTTTCGTATAACATATAAACATATTCGATTATTAATTTCTTCATTATAATATTAATAACTGCTTAATCGTTTTATATATTTTTCCAAACACTACAACGCAAACTTCCTTAATTATTAACTTAAAACAGTTTGCAAAACAGCTGATTCCCACACTTCATTATTTGCGCACGTTACAATGAAACAGTGCCCAAACAGCTGTTCAAAACAATGTAAAGTGTTACAACTTTGTCATAACCTGGACGTTTGTTAAGAGTGATAAAAATATTTGAGTATTAATTCAGTTTTTGATAGTAAAAGAAACTGAAGAAATGGATTATTCTCATAGCGATAGTTTAAACAATAACACACCACATGAAATTTATGATATAGCTACAGAAATGACAATGCTACCAAATAAATCAAAGATGAAATATGAGAAAGAATTATTATTATTATTCAAATCTTGGTGTCGTACTAAAAAGGTACGTATGACAACTGAAAATGTTTTACTAGCATATATGTCAGAAAAAAATTTAAGATGTAAACCTTCAACTGTATGGAGTATTTTTGCAATGCTTAAAACAACAATAAGATTCAAAGCAAACATTAAAATAGGCCAGTTTAACAAACGTATTACGTTGAAGCAACAAAACATAGGTCACAAAGCCAAGATGATTAAACTGATGATGACATTAAAACGTTTCTGTTGTAAGATACAGATGATTTGCATTTACTACTGAAGGTTGTTTTGCTGCAATTGTTGCTGGTGCATGTCGCATGTCGCCAACGATGTAGAGGACAAAAAATCACTTTTAATTGTAAATATACCAAATAACAAAACCAACAAAGACCGAAGGTTTACCGTTGTATATGACAAGAACTATTTAAGTATTTATCGAAAGTACATCAACCTCAGACCCCCAAATGTAATTACAGATAGACTTTTTATCAGATATCAAAAAGGATTTTGTACCAACCGAAACATTGGAAATAAACACGATTGCAAAAATTCCTAACAAAATAGCTAAGTACCTAAAGCTACCAGAACCAGCATTGTACACAGAACATGCTTCATGCTTTATACGTGCTTCAGCAACACTGTTAGCAAACGCCAGTGGAAGCATGACTCAACTAAAACGTCATGGGGGTTGGAAAAGAGCATCGGTTGATATCAGCAATAAAAGGTCATGGGGGTTGATGATGCTATCAGCAATAAAATTGAAATATCCAACAAAATTCTAATACAATCTACCATTGCCGTACAATCGAATTAGCCAGAAGGACATCATATGGAAACATCAACAACATCAAGTTTAATCATTAAAAAGAATGAAAATTGCACATTCCATATAACAATCGTTAATAAGAAAGAAAATTAAATATGTAACTTACAGGAGGACTATATTACTAGGCCTAGACCTACATCTTATCAAGAAACTATAGTTATTATTATAGCCAAAATATGTTATTAAAGTAAATTTTTTAAATCCTAGTCTTCATTCCTTTTCCTCACTATGTCTACGTGTTACTTTGCAATACAAGTAGTTGATGAGTTAAAATCAAAAATTCATTGAAAATCCAAGTAAACTAAAGTGTTTTGAAAATCTTGTGTGTATTACGAGCGCAAACAGTCATTGCCGTCCTCGCTTCGTACGGCCACTTCTCTTTCTCTTGCGGCAATGACCTACTTTGGGCTCTTGTTACACAAATAGCTATTTATCTATATTTATTGGATATAAATACAATATTTTAACAAATAGGCCAATAGTATTATACATTCCTATCTAAATAATCCTTATAATTGTGCATATTTACCAAATTAAAATTCCCCTCAACATAGTTAGGTGTGGCCTGCATAAAGTTCGTTGTTTTTACATAATATTTTTTTAAATTATGTATTTTTTTATCTAATTTAACTTCCTGTGATTTTTCACGGGAGGTTACTAGTATTTTAGATAATATGTACTTATTATAGATGTGAAATTCATTTTAAAACCTGACGAAAACGTGATAACGTTTACTTAATATAGGCCTAAATGGGAAATATTGTTGCATTTAGACGAAACTCACTAGGCATTTTTGGACAAATAATTCTGATCTGAAACAGCTTCTTCTTTTTTTTTTTTTTTGTTATTGCGGGTAATAGTTGTGGCTCAATATTTACCCTATATTCCGTTCATTCTTTATTCATACCTGCGAGCGAATACGTGCTATTATAATAAAATAGGATGCTATTTATCTTAAGCACTATTAGAAAGTACAAGAAATAGTAGCCTACGCATTTTAAGAGTACTTTATTGGGATTTAAAATTAGAAAAGAAATTTGAGGTAGTCATTGAAGTACGAAGTAGATACAAATAGTAGATACAGGGATATAATATACTTAATCTAATTAAATCATACCAAAATGTATTCTTGAGTTACGAATTTTTTTAATTTCTTGAACAATTTCTTTAACAATGCAAGACAATTGACATGGTTTCTAAAAACATGGGCATTACACTTACTGTGAAGAACTGATCCACCACAATTGCCTCTAATATTTCACGGGGAATCAGTTACAAATTCCCCGAAAGAATGCGGAACGACTCGTATAAAAAAAGCCTTTGTAGTTTTTTGCGCAGCAGAAACAATATCAGTCCGGTCTGTTTTCTTTCAACCCTTGGATGTCTAAACTTGTCTGAAACAATCACGTCACCCTCTCTCCAACCCCCAACGTCCGACCCTTCTTTCCCTTTGTCTCAAGATATAATGTAACGAGATAGGAAGAGGATACATGGTTTAAAAGACGTGAAACAATTTTCCAAATATGTTAAAAGGAAAATCATTTTCTTCTTTTCCATCATACACACACAAACACGCACCCTCGCAAGCACGCACGCATCACAAACAAAT
>JAGFPH010000009.1:1765985-1809283 GCA_018207615.1 Philaenus spumarius | reverse complement strand
CTAAATATATATGTATATACTAAAATCAAGCAATGGCGAAGCATTGCCGGGAACACTAGTTTTCCTTAATGCTCTCTGCTCTTAATTTGGCTATCAGAAAGTATAACTAAATACATTTAAAAATCTCGTTAGAGTACATCGTATTCTGAAATATTCTAAACGAGAAAACTCCAGAAAGAGTGATGAAAAAGCGAAGCAGCACGAAAGGAAATTACGTCGCTCGTTGGCATCCGTTTTAAAAATGAACGTTTTCATTTATCTGTCAAACTGTGCTTGACGCAGCCATCTGCTGAGTGTCTGTATTATTGTATAATGAGAGTCTGGAATCTTTAAAGAGAAAGTTGAAATGTAATTTCCTTTCAGCGAGACTGTATTTTCACAAAAACGTTTCGAATCAGTATTAATCAGGAGATGACTATATTACTATATGTTACAGAGAAACCTGAGTGTTAGCCATAGTTCAACTTCCCTAGTGAAAGTTGATTTTGATAATCTTTGGAAAATTTTAAGTGCGAGACGAGTAGTTAGCATCGCGAGTAGAAAGGTTTTATGTACTGCGGATTGTTTGTTTGTGAAATTTTACGAAGGAAATAGTCTTGTAAGCTTAAGTTTGTTTGGTTTGACTTAGACGTGAGGCTAAAACGAAGCAAAGTACAGGTATGCATTATGGGATGAATGTATTATTGATGTAGAAATGACGATGTCATATGTAGCTTTGAGTTTTCGAATTCGAATGTCTATTTCATTTCGTATGTGAATATTGGCATAATTTGGGCTCCCATGTTGAGTGTAAAAAGCGAATCGGCAGCAAAATGACATAGTTGAATTTGGAGGTAAAGATGCACGTCATTAGTTAATAGGAGATATAGTTTATTTTATTATTATTGATTTATATTACAACTGATTAAGAAACCCATCTAGTAATTTATTCCTGTTAATTAATTAACACTTGTAAGAAATATAACCCAATGATTATTCAATATCACTATTGTCCATCAAATCTGAAGGCTTGGTTCTTTTCCGTCTTCTCTCCAACCAGGTTACATCCAACAGTCCTCGTATCTCAGGAAGTTCATGGTGCATGATGCGTTGTCAGTGCTTCCAAGTCTGTTTTTTTTTTATTTCATCTCTGACAGTCTATTTTTAGGTCCCTATGTAAATGATAATTTTTGGTGAACCAAAGTGCATCTTCTATACCTCTAAGCACCTTATTTTGAAAAACTTAGATTCTGTTTATATTTGCCTTATTAGTGCAGCCCTATAGCTGTATCCCATAGGTCCACACTAGTTTTAGGATCTGCTTATACATTAAAACTTTATTATGAATTGATAGTTGTAACTGTCTTCCAAGCAGCCAATACATTTACATGTTCTTTAAATTTAATTCTTGTTTTTTCTTTCGTACGTGATCCTTCAATTTTAATTTCCCAGGTACTCAGCTGAATTGGTATGGGGAACCTGTACATATTTATTGTAATTGGGATCCGAGGATTGATCTTACTATTTGTAAAGTTAACATTAACTGAGTTTGCTTCATTAAGACTAATGCGCCATTTACACAACGGCCCTCTGGAGCTTCTTCCGTTTTCTGCCGATCAGTCACTAGAATCGCAGTATCGTCAGTAAATCATTGTATCTTCTGGTGTATGAAGGTCTCTTGTGTACAACAAGTACAGGATAGGTCCCAACACAAAGCCCTGTGGCATCCCTGTCATTTTCTTCAGTCGTGAGTATTCGAATTCGAATTGCACTCGAAGTGTCTATCAGATAATACGACTTCATGAGAAGATATAGTAGTGGACCAAGAACCGACCATTGAGAGAGTCCAGGTTTAAGAGTGAATTAAGAAGTACGTAAAAGAATGTACTTGCCGAGGCAGAATTTGATTAGATTGGAGGAAGATAGTTTCTAGAAGTTTCTGTAGTAGTGTAGCGTTTAAACATCCCGGTAGAAAATTCAATTCATTCAATTTCTGAAAACTCGCTCCATCTACACGATTTTGAAACCCAAGTTACATATTCTCAATACACTGTATTGCGACAAAACCAGCGCATGGGCATAACATAAAGTAACGGTAAAAGCCACTTTCGCCTGACTTATCGAAGATTCTTTCTGTGCTGCGATGACGAACTAAGTTAGAGTGACTGCCAAGTTAATATAAATACTCTCCATAAATTGTAAAACAGTGCAAAATCAAATCACGTGTAATCAAATTAAATGTAATGTAATAATGTCTATTTAAAAGGAATGTAGCAACTTCAAATTAAGTGTAATGTAACGCCGTTAATGCATTAATAATTGGTCACGTGTCCGTCTCAGCTTAAATAGAAAAGCTTCGATGTTAATCAAACCAGATCTAATCTTGTTCAACAACCGGCTGTAACTACTTCAAACTACAACAAGTACAGTTTTCAACCTTATTTATTAATTACCTTTTCACACAAGGATTGTACGGCAGCTTCCAAGAACAGGTAATTATCGTTTAAAACAATCCCGTTTAGGCTACCACAAACAAAATATGGCTTATTTATTAATTTAAAAAAAAAACAATAGATGTTACCAACTACAACTTTGATTATAAATGTATTTTAATGAATTTATGTATTGTATAAGGTATTGTATAAGATTCATTGAGTGTTAAAGTAACTTTACAATACAGTGGTATTTTATTTGTTAAAATATCCAAATGGTTGTTCAAAACTATTAATAATCAAATGTAACATGATTAGGTGTGGCATAGCATGCAAACTTTTCGCTCACAGCCCCTAGGGCAAAATCTTTGAAATTCTATATAATTAACGAATATATTTTATAAAAACAAACTGTTTTTTAATTTATTAATTGCTTTATTTTCATTTTTTACATTCTTCCAAATTTTACCTAAGAATAAATTTTGTTTAAAAGTTAAGATAATCATAAGAGATGTTAAATGGAAACCTTTTGTGAACATTTTTGAATTTATAAAAAACTGAACTTATGTTGAGTAGATATATTTGATACCTCAAACTGTTTCATCTACCTTTTTTGAATTTAACCCTTAATTGTAAACTGTCAAACTTGTACTGTATGTATAATTCTTTCTTCAGTGTCAAATGGAGTTTATCAACAGACGTCTGTAAAGCTAAGTAAGTGATGGGCGTTATTTTTTTTTATTGCTTTATGGATGGATGTACTCTTTTGATCCACAGTTGTATTTATAATACTTTCAAACATGCCTAGTAACTTTCCAGTTAAAATTTAATTGAAATAACGCTCAAGAGTGGTACAGCAGGTTATAGTGCCATACTTTGTCGAATACTTTTGAGATTTTAAGAAAGGCTGCAAATAACGTATGAAATGGTTTTCAATTAGTTTAACAAATATGCATTGCACATATATATGTAAAAAAGGCAAAATAACGGATCCTATCTAGGAGTATGAAATTTACAAAGCCTTCAAAAACAATAAACGATCAACTTCGTTTCTCCTTGAACAGGCTCTATGACACGGCAATCAGTATCAGTATCCAAGATAACAGGATTTCAGGTGATCATGGTCAACCGTGAGATCTTGGACCACCATGCGGAAACACCCTAAGTCAAAGGCTCCATTCACACTAATCGGTTTTGACCATACGGCAAAAAATCAATTGGCAAAAATTGAACGGCAAAAAACCCGAAAAAGCAACAAATTTATTTTTTTTTCACTTTCTGTTAATGTTCGATCGAAGTTCGAATGCCGTGGATTGCAATTACAGTGGACGGCCGCTACAAGGAAAGACGAAGGAATTTTGCAAGACCGTGTATTGTGAAAGGAGCTCTTCTTCAAGCCACTAAACACTAAACAAATTTCACCGTGCGGTCTTTTGTCATACGGTCAAAACCAAATAATACGAAAGGAAAGTTAAAATAAATATGTGTTTAAGTGTTTGTGTGTTTAAAAACAAATGTCCTGACAAACTAGAAAAGGGATTTATATCATTTTCAAGATAGAATAAATCTCCAAAACGCGTCATTGGAAGAAAAAAAAAAGAAGTCACAAGACAGACAAAAAAAACGTTATCTTTAATTGTCATTCCTGCAACCTGGATACTGAAGGAAAACATGTAACCTAATTATTGTCTTTGCATTAAATTATAGTGTCGCGTCACTCAATATTCTACACAATACATAATCAACCTTCATAGTAAATAGGACACGCTTTATAAAAGCTAATCATTTTCCCAGATTGAATTCGCTTCGTAAAATTACTCCTCTGCCGTAACAGCTGTTTTATTACACTCTCCCCCCACGCTCTGTTTCCTTCCACCCTAGACTTATTACAGCAATTTCTCTTGCCGAAAATATCATCCCCGATCTTTCCTAAACCCCAGATTTGTCAAGTTTAAGGCTGTCATAATAGGACTTGTATATAAAGAGCCTCTTTTATAACGCAGACAAAACACTGTAACATTCTCCTTTAAGTAAAACGAAAATCAGAAGGAAGACTACAAGCGGTCAAATGTTTTATAGTTATTAAAGTTACACCTCGTGCTTCGCACGCCTACTCCAGTATTCGTTCCGCTCGTTCGTTTATTGGCGTTTCTTGAATAGAGCGTTTTACTTATATGTATATAGGTATAATTTACTATTACACACAGACACAAGAAAACCCAGCGCTTGATTTAAGTTAGTAAGGTGTACATATAGGGATGGCAGACTTTTTGAAATATCCACATACCGCAAGTTCATATATCTATACCTGAAATATATCGAATTGAAAATATCGGTGTTCGATATATTGAAAGAAATTTTATACATTTACAACTAAAAATTTCCATTTGTTAAATGTTTCCTAATGTTTTAGATTTGTAAAAGAAGCAAATCTTCTAAGAATAGTTTAAAAAAGCGGGTAATTAATTTACAGTGAAAGCTAAACATAAATTTGATTATAAATTCTATACAAATATAATAAGGTACCTATATCCTATCAAATACTTTTTTTTCAATGTAATTTTTTGCATGTTATCAATGTTCTTTCTTCTTCGGGTGAGTAGAAAATATTTTATCAAGCAACGAGTATTTTTCTTGCCCGATGATGGACTGCTGTATGTCGGCAAACTGCCTTCAACATGTGACAGAGCAATATATTGATATCACCGATAAAATTTAATTTTTTTAAGGCGAAAAATCTGGGTGGTTATCAACGCCTGAATATAACATCTCGGGATCGAAAGTATCGATATAAATATAACGAGAGCAACATATCGAATATATTGTTGCCACCAATATCTACAATTAATCTGTATCTATATGAGGGTTTCTCTAAATTACTGACTGAATGACCGACATAGAATCAACGTAGAGCAAGAACTACTTATGATGCAAATACGAAAATTTGAAGGTACAGAATATTCTAATACACGCACAATGAGAAATTATTTTAAAATATTTTAATTTTAATACGTAGAAATAGTGAAAAATCGGATAAAACAACTGTTCGGATCAAAAGCTTATCAACACATGTTTGTTTACATTTATTACCATAGCAAAAAAAACTTAGCAAATATAGAATCAGTTTATTATTATTCACAACCAACAACATTTTAGGTTAGATTAACAATCTGAAAGCAAACACAAACAAAAATCAACGAAAAATACTTACTCTATAATAATTCAATTCAAACATCTGTTGTTACATATTAGAAATACCAAAGCTGTTTAGGATGAAAACTTAACATAATTTTATTTTAGGCCCACAATGAAACAAAACACGTTTATTTGCAACCAACTTGTCAAATTTATAATCAGTTAATTATTCATCAAAACTAACCGTTTCTTTATATTAGGTACAAGCAAACGAAAATAGTGGTTTTTACGACCATAGTAGTCTACAGCGTTTTTTTAAACCACACCAAATCCAACCACGACGAATACTTAGATGGAGGCATATATAAACTTAGTTGTAATGATTATGAAAAACACTACATTAGTAAGACTGGTAGATCCTTTCAAACACGTTTCAAGGAAACTTTTACCCAACAGCAAAAATATAAATTCAATTCACTCATCATATGCCGAACATCTAATAGATAACCGTCACAATTATACCAATATAAAGAACAATATGACCGTACTACACAGATTAAGGAAAGGACAGAAAATAAACATTATGGAGGAATTTGAAATTTATAAACACCAAAAGATTGATTCCTCCAACATTTTAAATAACGAGTTAAATTTCACTTCAACTGCATGTATGATTTGATATTGGAACATCAGAATAAAGTACAAAGTACGTTTAAGATAATTAACGTTTGTAGTGGCAGTCTCCCACTCTCCCAAGTAGAACAAGGTAATGTACAGCAAGGTAACATGTGGCCAAGTACTGGGTACTAAAACAAAATTATTAATTTTAATATTTAACGAACGCCGTTTCTGCACGTATTTTTGCCAGGCCTAGGTATATATGTTTGTAATATAAGTACAGTGGTATTAGTGTTATTGGGTTGTCTGATGATGCCGCATGTGGCAGCAAAACATGTAGCCACTATTCCAGAGAGAAAAAGTACTACTATTGACTTCAACTAAGGTATGTTAATTAGTTTAAAGTAGTTTAAGGATAAACAATTAATATCAATAATATTTTTGCTTTTGTTTAGCCGCCCGTTACCGTAAGGTTGGTGCGCCAAGCGAACACAGATGGCAAAGCGCTTTAGTAGGAATATAATAAATGACGGGAAAAGTTGTTTAATTCACCACATACAGTATTTTGCACTTCTACCTTTTTCTGAATCAGGTCACCAATCCAAGTGGTTCTGTAGTAATCAATCGTCATTTACGTGAAAATATCAAAGTATACAATAATATATTTGCATTTGCTTCGCTACCAGTTACCGTGGTGTTGATGAGCGAATCAAACAGGGGGCGTATCCCTTTAGAAGAAATATAATAAAGTGGGAAAATGATTTAGTTTACCATATATTTTACTATCTCTGTCGAAATCAGAAGATTGGAAAGTCGAGAAGTTAGAATTGCTTGAATGTACTGTCACGTGCAAGCGGGACACAACGCGACATTAGCTCGCAAAGACGCTTGCTTACAACTTGCACAGATTACTTCTCAGTGTTTAGACTAATCGACCTCGCTTGGACGAGTAACGCAACAACGTTTCTAGCAGATGTAAACCCAGCTTTAAAGTTCTTTTTTTGGTTTTCAAACTACGAAGAAGAAAGGACAATTTTATAATTTAATTTTCAAAAGTAATACTGCAAAAACAGATGGAGCAAGCACAGAAAGTAATCTTGAAAATTACATTAAAGAATATTTTTGTTCCTGTATTTTACTGAAATAGAAATACTCCACCATTTCGTATTAATGCCTTTCCTCAGAAACGAGTGTTTTTTAAATGAAATAATATTAAAAAGTATTTAAATTTAATAACAAGATACAGACAGAGAAAAACGTTTGCATTTATATCTCAAGATGCTTAAACGTAAAGGGTTTGTTGATTTCATCTTTCATTACTTTAAGTGTACGACCTACTGCGAGACTATAATTAGTGAACTGCAGTGTGCTGCAGATGCGATTCGCCATATCATGTAATTTCAAAGAATTTACCTATTGCATTCGTTCAATAAACTCCATAATCAAAGTATAATTAAAATGTACACAACAGGGTGTCCCGCAATCATTCTGCCAAACTTTACCGTGTTATTCAGCAGGTCAAAACTAGCAAATAAAATGTGCCCTGTCTTAGTTAATTTAAAAGCTGTCCGGCTGTCTGGGTTTTTTTAAACTTATTATCTCTTGAACTGTTAAACATAAATTCATACAACTCTTTATGAAATTTCATCACATGGGTTTACACAAACGTGCAGAATTATATTTTACCGAAATTATCCAGTTCAAGATGGCGGCGGTTCAAAATTTAAAAGTTAAATATCTAAAAAAAAAAGAATAATTTACGAAAACATTTTAAGATATAAAATATTTTGACAAATTAAAGACAAATCCAATGGTGAATCACTTTTTATCATTGAGTCAAGAGTAACTGAGAAAGTACAATAATTCTGGCTGAAAGTAGTTTTCTGTGATTAGGCCTACTACATACAGGGAAAACGGGCACGAAAGTTTACGAAGTGTAAACTTCCATAAGCGCACCACTTCCAAAAAATGTGTACACATGTGTGTATAGCAGAGTATAGAGTTTTCTTGTTGCTGGAGGTGAATCGGATTTTACCGTCACGCATTTCACTATGCATTTTGTGAAACGTTCTTAAAGTGAAACGCTCCTAAAGTGAAACGCTCCTAATGTGAAACGCTCTATTCCATCTGTTTGAAAAAAGTTTTGGACTAGCCGAGATTCAAACCAGCAGAGTCCATCGCCAAAGACTAGTGCCTTAGCCGGTTTGGCCACAATCGCATTGCTAATTTAGTATATTTGAGTTTGGTCTATAAGTGTAGCAGACTGTCCTAAGACATGTGTTAATGTTAATACAATGTATAGTTTAATTAGTAATACCTCTGAAATGGACATTGTGCTTCCTCATTTCGTAAGTTGTGTTAAACAAATGAACATTAAGCTTAGTCATTTCGTAATTTGTGTTAAAAAGGTTACACTTCCCCCGTGTGGTCTTAAGCACACAATTTTATTACATTTTTTATATATACTTCACTTTGAAAAGTTTAAACTGCCGCCATCTTTAAACCAAATACTTCAGCAACATCGACTTTTTTTGCAAGCCAATGGTAAACTTTCCTGCTGAGTTTCTTGAACTTATCTTAAACCGTTTATGAGGTAATAATGTTAAAAAAAAAATGCATACAGACTGACAACTTCTAAACTAAGCAAGATATTACCGATGTTAAATTGTATTATTTTTGCTAGTTTTGACCTGCTCAATAAAATGGTAAATTTTGATAGAATGGTTGCGAAACACCTTGTATACAGAGTAATTGTAAAGTCCCTCTAACCCCCTTTATTATTTTTGTTACTGCAAATTAGTTAACAAAACTTTTTATACATTTCTGTTTGCATAACAAGACAAATTTGTTGACATATTGTATGACTCTCCATAATTTTTGTGGGCTTGAAAAGGTTGGTTAACTTTTGTTGACTACTGCGACCCTTAAGTCACCTGCGCGAATAAATTTGTTTAGTGCTCATCTTATTACTTTGAAATGAACCTTAAACCTGCATATGTAAACCGAAAGAGATTATATAAACTATCTTACTTTTATTTTGCAGATATTTGTATGTACATATTTTCTTTTCTTTAGTATTCGCTCTACTTATTTTTAGTTTCCAAAAATATACCTGACGCGTAATTTAATAGAAGTTTTTTCTTGATAGAATAAACTTAGAACACAAAATCTCACAACTAATACGTTTATTAACTCAAACGCGTTTCAACGACAAAGTCGCCATCTTCAGTGATGCACGAACTACAATAGTCACAATATAACTCCTCTATAGTAAAGTTATAGTTTGACTATTGTAGTTATACTTTGTCGTTGAAACGCGTTTGAGTTAATAAACGTATTAGTTGTGAGATTTTGTGTTCTAAGTTTATTCTATCAAGTATATCTTCTCACAAATCAAGCTCAATATTTTATTTATTAATAGAAGATAAATATATTTTAAAACATCGTTAACACGCAAGTCTATCTTAATAACATGAAATGACGAGAAAACTGGAAAAGTGATGGAAAAGCGAAACAGCCAGAAAGGAAATTACGTCGCTCGTTGGCTTCCGTTTTAAAAATAAACGTTTTCACATATCTGTCAAAATGTCCTTGACGCAGCCATCTGCTGAGTGTCTATTGTATAATGAGAGTCTGGAATCTTTAAAGAGAAAGTTGAAATGTAATTTCCTTTCGGCGAGACTGTATTTTCGCAAACACTTTTCAAATCAGTACAATCAGGTGATGTGCAAATGTTACACAGAAATCAGTCTAGTGGAAGTTGATTTTCATTTAAACGAGTTTAATCAACGAGTGAGAGTTAACCTTCACTAATAAGACTTAGTTAAAGTTGATTTCCATAGAAAGCATATGTAAGAAATATTATGTAGAAGGTTTATACCTTTCACGTAAAATAGTAATCAGTCTAAATTTCTAATTTTTTTAAACGTATATATTTGTTTTATTTGCACATATAAACGGTTTCTTAGAAAATCTGACTAAATCGAGCTTAACACGAAGTTGGCCAAGTAGGACTGCTACTACATTACTGAAATTAAAGCAGCTGTAGTTGGTTTTTAGAACAGCTGATTACATTGTTGGTTGCTGCCATGCCACGTGCTTATTTTGACTTCCTCGTTTGTATAGCAGGGTTTATAGTTTTCTTATTGCTGGGGGTGAATCGGATTTTACCGTCACGCGTTTGACCATACATTTTGTGAAACGCTCTTAATGTGAAACGCTCCTAAAAAGAAACTCTCTGTTTGAAAAAAGTTTTGGTCTTGCCGAGATTCGAACCAGCAGAGTAAATCACCATAGACTAGCGCTTTAGCCGGTTAGGCCACGATCACGCTGCAAATTTAGTATATTTGAGTTTGGTATTGACAGGAGTGGAAATGTCTGCCCTTCGTCCGGGTTCAAAACATAAATAAGACTACTCGTTAAAGTTGGTTGGGTTGAATACAATGGATATTAACTCACTCAGTGGTTCAGTGGTAACAGAGACTTTACTTTCCCAGAATCATATACAATTTAACTATATATCTAATCTTATCGCTATACAAATTCTTACTGTTTGTTGGCTTAAAATACAGACCACCCTGTATATCAGTTCTTTGTTACAACCCTGGCCTATATCCTTGTTAATAGACCCAAATGTGGTTGTATAGAATATTATGTGATCAATTTGCACCTCTTGTATATTCGCTGGTTCCCGAAAGATGTCCCGTAGTCCAATGTTCGACCCTCGCCCATCAGCAGCGATCTGTACGAGACACCGGTCCATATCTCGCCACTCCTTTCGACCACAGCACCCTGGCCCACCGACCACCCCAGACTGACCAAAATTCAAGGTCATTATCAAGTTTACATAGTAGACTTCCGCCTGCTTAAACTGACCTAAATCTTGAGTGTTATGCCAATGTCAGGCATTTCTACACTTCCTATTTCCATGTTCTGTCTTTTGACCAAACAATCTTTCATAAAACATTGCTTAATTAACTATTACGTCATGCTTGACCTACAATTAAACTAACCATTTCCTAAATTTTAGTAACAGTATATAAGTGTAACAGATAGTCCTACAACATAGGCTTAATCTGTTAATGTGAATACAATGTATAGTTTAATTAGTAATACCTCTAAAATGGACATTGCGCTTCCTCGTTTCGTAAGTTGTGTTAAAAAATTAACATTGTGCTTCCTCATTTCGTGAGTTGTGTTAAAAATTTGCAGTTCTCCCGTGAGGACTTGAGTACACGATCACATTTTTTATCCTAAAGCATTGTTTTCGTACAAACGGAACAAGTTGTTCCGGTGGTCCTAGTTTATTGCGAACTGCTGTAGAGTTTCAAGAACGATTTCACAAACCGCCGCCAAGTATGATAAGTGTTTGTATATCCTGTAGTACGGGCAGTGTTTCAACTCGGCTAAAGGGCGTGAAATCCGTCCAAAAACTGTCCCCACAAATTTAAACCACTGTAGGCTTCTTCAGCAAATCCTGAAGTCTTCGAAAAGAAGACTCAACTGTATTTCTTTGTTCGTGAAACGCTCTTAATGTAAAACACTCCTAAAAAGAAACGCTCTATTCCATCTGTTTGAATAAAGTTTTGGTCTTGCCGAAATTCGAACCAGCAGAGTCCATCACCATATACTAGCACTTTAGCCGGTTAGGCCACGATCACATTGCAAATTTAGTATATTTGAGTTGGGTATGTAAGTATAACAAATTGTCCTACATCATAGGCTTAATCTGTTAATGTTAATACAATGTATAGTTTAAGTAATAATACCTCTGAAATGGGCATTGCGCTTCCTCATTTCGTAAGTTGTGTTAAAAAATTAAATTGTTCAAAGGCACTGTGATGAGTCTGGTCATTGTTCTCTAACTTGGAAAAAACTAAGGAAGTTCTGATGATGAAGTTCGAAAATAGTCACGGACCAAAATTGAAGTCACAAGACGGACCTTTTATAGTCCAGTCAAATTGTGTTTTTTGCAATAAAGTTTTGGGGTAGTTTTGGTTTCTTCCATTTTATATGTTTTTGGGGTGCTGAATCCGAATGTGAGGTTTGCCTACAAAATCGTGACGCATCATTGAAAAAAATGCAAAAACATGTCAAAAATCATGAGTTTTAGCGGGTTTTTTGCTTTTAAATCGAAAACTATCAACTTTTCGTAAATAACCTTCCTATTAAAAAGGAATGTACATAAAATGTACTACAAATTTCATTCCATAAGTAATTTTCTCCGACGAACCGTTCGGGCTCAAGCGCTAATTGAAAATTGGTGTATTTCGCCTGTCTTCCCAAAAACCCACTCCAAAACTTTAATTTAACATATTAAACGTGGTCAATTAGTGAATTCGTTCCTGTTCTCTGCATATACCTTATTTAGATCGTATATGTGAAGGTACAAATATTTTTTTCAAAAATTAAATATAAAAATGTTTAACTTATATGAAGTCCGAAATTAAGTCGAAATTTAGTTACACAAAGTTGAAATTGCAAAGAAAATCTTGAAAAATTATTACATATTATTATAGTGTTTTATATATTACATATTATGATTATATGTATATTACATTATTATGTTAGGCATTGTCGTTTAGAGAGTCCTGGCTGAGGTTCTTTGAAGGCGGCGGATCCTAGCCCAGGTTCGGGTTATTCTATCGCAGGGACTTGTACATCTTTAAATGAAATAGGTGGTGGGAAAATAACAACTTTGATCCTATCTCAAGAAGAGATGAAAGTATGTTTTGTTGAAAATTCCAAAAACTGAGGGTGCTGATCTCATGCAAATTCAAAATATTGATTTGAAAAACCCACAAGTTTACAACTAACAATTACAAGTAATTTCTGGTTCACAATAAAAAATGAATTATAATAACATTAGTTTTACAAATAAAATTTTCAATTTACAAATCAGCCGATTTGTCAAAACGACTGAGAAGCTGTGTTTTTAGGTTAGGCCTACATTTTAACATGCGGTAGTTTACGATTATTACCAGTAAACATATAGGCCCATTTCTTTTTAACCCTCCGAATAGTAGCAAAAAGAGGGGTGTTATAAGTTTAACATGTGTACCTGTCGGTGGAATCGTAGCTCCCAAATAGATAAACCGATTTTGATATAGTTTTTTTCCTTATTTTTTTCCACCCCCACTATTTCGAGCCTCTTTGTTGCTCGTCGAGTGTGGTTTGATCTGATTACCACTGCTGCAGTTGAAAGTAAACTCTCAATGAATGTTGTCGTGCTGCATCTTCTATGGGAGGTAGTGAGGCAATGTTGGTTTTATTTTTGTAATACGAAGATACATATTGCCTGTATCTCAAATCTTTCAGGCTAGTCTCATGTCTTTTCCTATAGAGAGCCATGGGAAACACGTTTCCAGCTTCGGCAATCTTGTCCTGGTGTGCATGAGGGTCTTTGAAAGCAACAATGACTGGTTGCAAGTTATCGTTCCCTTCTGCAGGACTTTGAAAAATTTCAGTTTCCCCAGATTAAATAAAGCAGAAGTAGTGTCACGACCACTCATCGCGTGCAGGCACAATATATATGGTCTGATTGGGTTTGTCGGCGGTAAGATGAGGATTTTAGGGTGTTTTAGACACTTTTCCTCTTCCCGGTTTCAAAAAGAAAACATTCTGTATATCAGGGCCACACAAGCCAATTAAAATCAACAAAATGTCTATATCTTGTCCCACCATTGTCACATATTAATTCGACGGGGCCAACAAAAGAGCAGTTGTGATAATTAATTAGGGTATCAGCGTCCTCCACATTTTTCCATTAGCATACATATCAAACGGCTCTTGTTTTTGGAGTTTGCAAGGAAACTCTCCTACGAGACAGAGGGCACCATCGATTCTGTAAACGACATTGCAGCAGATTGTTTTCTTTGCTCTCTTCTCAATCTAGCCGTTTGGTGCTTTCACAATCTTTATCAGGGTAGCCATCAAAAATGACTACGGCATTTGATTTGTAGTTTGCCTTCACATATGATACCGTACATATGTGCAACTGCACATTTCTGAATACGTCTGGGCGTGGTGCCATTTTACCCAGTCTAACAAAAACCCTCCGTCGATGATATATTTTGCATCTTTCAAGTCCGGATGTTAGGTCTTTTTAAACGCCTTGTACAAGTACTTGGCCTTGGCTCGTGTATGAAGGAGTCGAATAGAAAAAGATAGGCGATGATAACCACCCAGGTTTTTTGCCTTAAAAAAACGAATGGAAAGAAAAGGGGCTTTTAAACCAGACGGGAAGTTATAAAATCATTGGGGTGGCCGGGAGTTAATAAATAAAATTAAAAGACGTAAAAGACGGAATTATATTTGCCAAAAAAAATATCATAATGTGGTTTTGAAAATGTTTTTATTTGCCCGTTTTTATTAACTTGCTTTCTTGTCTGTTCAGTACAACTTTTGAAATCGATTTTAAACTAACTTCCCGATGAGCTAGAAACTTGAAACTTTAAACATAACTATGGATGTCAATGCAATTTTAACTCGCAATTTTGTCTGTCTGTCTGTCTGTCTATTCAATTTTAAACTAAGTTCTCAATGAGCTAGAGATTTGATACTTTAAATATAACTCCCAACTGAAGACTAAAAAGCATAAAATATTATTGAATTAAAAATAACTAAAAAGTATACAATAATTTCTCCTAGCCATGCAGATTTATACAGATTTAGTCTGTTTTAAAAACGTGGTATATTAAATTTGTTTTTTATATTATATCGTTTTATTACTTTAGATGAAATAATAATTGAAACCAGTCACATTGTATTCAGCTTAAAAGTAGGAGGAATTCACAAAATGACAGCCTTTAATAATAAATTAGAGCTTTGTAGTGGAAAAGTGGGTTTTTGCGGAGACAGCCGAAATACACCAATTTTCAACTGGCGCTTGAGTCCGAACGGTTCGTCGGAGAAAATAACTTATGGAATGAAATTTGTAGTACATTTTATGAACACTCTTTTTTAATAGGAAGGTTATTTACGAAAAGTTGATCGTTTTCGAGTTAAAAGCAAAAAACCACCAAAGCTCATGATTTTTGGCATATTTTTGCATTTTTTTCAATAATGCGTCACGAAATTTTGTAGGCAAACCTCAGATTCGGATTCAGCACCCCAAATAACGTACAGAAAATAAGAAACAAAACTACCCCAAAACTTTCCCACCAGAGGCTCTTTTAAGCACAAATTGACTGTATTATTAAGGTAATTCATTACATTATAATATTGTGACTTAATGCCGTAAATAATGCATAACACATTCTACCTAAAATGTTTTGCAAATTAAATTATTGTGTTCACAAATGTGCGAGCGGAACGAGTACAAGGTTTTGAGAACGAGTCAAAATAATGAGATTAGTACAAAACAAATTTTATTAAATAAAACCCAAATAGCGACTAGCAAGCACATAACGCCTGTAATCTGCGTAGAAAGTAAAGCATAACATCTGTGTTGTGCGGGTATTGCATATCCTTCGCCGTGGTTCGTCTGGATTATTCAAGTATAATGTATTATGCATGCTTCAGACAAAAAAACAGCAGTTTGTTCTTGGACATAGTTACGGTGCGCACCTTCCATGTCGCTTAACGTTATGTGCTGTCCGTGTATGTGTCTGGGTGGGTTTTATACATTGTATTAATCTATTGAAGACTTCATGGAAACTCTGACGATGGAGAAAAGACTCCGAAACGCGTAACTTTTAACCAAATAATGAACCTGTTTGTTATTTACCGATATATATGTTGTATTGTTATAATGAATGTCAGTCAAAAGAATGTTTACAGTAGACTTGTAGAACTTTTTTGAATGAAGACAAAAGTATTGTAACGCTTATTTCTCGAGTTTGACTGGACTAATTTAAATACATTGTAAACACTTAAATTTTAAATACTTTTTTTTGGGGGGGGGGTTTGTTTTTGTTGTTATTCTATCCTTCCTTCGGAGTATTGTGATATGTAATATATGTACATTTGCCACACATCTTTATTTAGAAAAAATGTAAACCATACTTTGTCGGTTAAGTTTTTCGTTTTTTGTTCAAAAGATCATCCTTAGCATGAACTATGCCCCAAAGGAGAACTATCACGGTCAAAGCCTGAGAGATTGTGTTAGGAATAAAACATATTTTTCAGGAACAAAGAACGTTCGTAACAGGAAGTCCCTTCGATGGTCCAGAACCTTATAGAAGATTCTATAACACTCTGAAACATTCTAGAGCATTCTGCCTGGAATGTTACAGAACATACTATGAACATTCTGGAAGCATCTAGACCATCAAGGAACATTTTGACCAGTATCGGTCACTTCAGCACCTTATTCCCGCATTTTTTTAAACCACACATCTCCGAACCCAACCCCTGCAGTTACAAACCGAAATCTTCTTCATGGATGGAGGATGAAAGACTACCTCAATGAATTTGCATTGTTATAGCGTCACGAACTGACAAACCACGCTTACATTAATTATTATATGTATTGATTTAATTTAGTTTCCCTGCTTCTTCTTCTGTCAATTCATTGTTAATACTTCCTCCGCACGACTTGTTGGTTTTATAGAGCAGTCCAACAAAATGTCGGAAGCAATTAAAATTCTTAATTGTGCTTCTTTAATCAAACCTTAGTGTAGTAAAGTAACGAGGGGGATTAGCGCTCGAATTAAATCCAGAAGATTTACTGCAGCTGTTTTTATTGGGAAACGCCCTTTACATGTCGACTCTTATTGCCTTTGCTCGTGCTCAAATGAAGCTCACACTAACTTACTAAATCTAGCAATAAATTAAATTTGGCTCTACATCAATAGGGGAACTATATAGAGGCTGTTTCAAAAATACGTTCCTTTGAATTTTGTTGATCACTGTAGTAAACGTCACCTATTAAGATGAGATAGCACTGAATAAATAAATGTAAAATCGACTGTGTGCAACTGTCTTTCCACGCATTTAAAAATAATAAACAATCATTTTGCCATTTCAGTATACATATTTTCAATCTAAAATGTTGATAGTATATTTTGCTAATAAACCCTAAATTTTAAATAAAATTAAAACGGCAACATTTAAGCTGTTTTTGCAAACTAAAACAAACAATGCACAGTATACACACATTAAACTTTCCTCTTAGTCAATTTAACTTTACTTATAAACATATAAACAGCACTAATGTTACAATCTTAAAATTATAAAAATTATAGTCTAAATAGTACCCAAAAAAACTTTACGTAGATACGGTATTGTACAATGTACAACCTTCCACAAGGACTGAGCGCAACACGTCATCAAACTTATAGCTACAAAAATACTGTTATTACAGAATATTGGTGACGCGAACTCACAAGATTTTACCCATCCAAAAAGCGTCCAACGCGCATATCATACAGTCGGATATATACAATGAATTTGTGTATATATAAGTATATGAGTTCACAGGACGCTGGTAACAGTATAATATACAGAGTGATCAACTCAAGGAGATCACCATCAGGGTCCGAGAAAGCATTAATTTTACAACAAACTTTAAATGGAAACTTTTCCTTGTTTTTTTTTTGAGAGAAATTAAAAAATATGTAGTTAAAATATTTTGTAAATGGCCGCCATTTTACATGCAGTTTTAAGACTTTTTTTATTCTTGATGTATTTTTTTTTTTTAACTTAACCGTTTAGCCGCTAGGAGCGCTGAAAGTTTCAGAAAATCTTATTTTAACAATTATTAAAGAGGCATGTTTTACCATTTCCAAACAATAAAATTTAACTCAAAGTGCAATATTTTTTTCAATGGTTTATACAATTTCACAAATACTTTATTTTATACAAAAAAAGTACTTAAATTACTGTTAAAAGTTGCTAAATAGCTTACAAAACAACTGTACTATTTTCATATTTCTTCTCCTACATCGTAAAACGTACATAGTATTGTAACAAACTGCTTTGTATCATGGCAACAAAATGTTTAGGGACACAAAAAGGCAGTCAAGAGGACTTAATTAATTATGACTTAAAGCAGGTTTTCAAAGTGTCCTCCATCTACATAAATACAAGCGCGCCATCCTGAGCAAGCCATTTACGGCTAGTGCTAACGTGTTATGGTGAATGTTATGCAAAATGTCCATCACTTTGTTGCACATTTCTTCCACCGAAGAGCATACCTATCGGTGTACAGTTCGTCCTTCAAGTGTCCCCACATAAAGAAATCTAGTAGGGTTACATTTCTGGCCAAGCTACATTTCCGTTTGTGGCTATCACTCTATCTGGGAAGCGACCATTCATAAATTCGGCTGTTGCGTGAGCGTTGTGTGCCGGAGCTCCGTCTTGTTGGAACGTAAGTTGCATTCTCACATTCAGCGGCGAATCATCAATAGCGGGCAACAAAACTTCCTCTAATAACTGAACTTAGCGGGCTGTTGTAAGAGTCCCGTGGTACAAATGGACAGCCAAGACATGATTACCCAATATGGCGCACCAGCAGTTTATGGAAAATCTAACTTGGTAATCACGCTCTCTTACAAAACGAAGGGTTTCTCTTGACCAGTAATGGTTTTTTTACGGTTAAACATGCCATTGTTCAAAAAATTGGTCTCATCTGTCCAAATAATGCTATGTAAGAAACCAGGGTTGAAGTAAATTCTTCAGCCAGCCAAGCGCAAAACATAAGCCTCCTTCCTTCATCTCCAGGCATTAAGGGTCTGCTGTAGTGGCGGCCATGTTGGATTTTTATTCCATAAGAGCAATGTTAAATTTCAAACCATTTATTTCGTTTATTTTTTATCATAAAATTGTTTGCAATGTTGCAAGGTCTCATTTTAAGTCACAATACGCAGCCGTGTTGCAATTTAGTTTTTTTTTAAATGCTCGCATTACGCATCCGTGTTGCAATTTAGTTTTTTTAAATGCTTTTTATTTGTTATGTAATTGACATTTTGTAAGTACAAAGTTTGAATTTTTTCCTAACACAATAAAAAATGCATATTGAAAAATAATTTGCAAGCCGGATCCGAAATTTTATAAAGAATATTCAGTTTTTTTTTTCAACACTCAATTACAAAAGATAGACCTATAAAATGGTTTGAAATGAGGCAATGTCAAAGCGTTCAGCTGGAAGAAATTGCACTGTTTAGGTAGGGATATAGTGAGAAGCGCTTTCGTTTCCGGTTGCTTTCTCGTTTACTGGAGCAGACCCTTAAAGCTTGAACGGACGTAAAAAAGCTGGTATTTGTGCTTACGAAGTACATTTTACATTGTTCCGAATGACAAGTGATACAGACATGCTACTTTTCTGATTGAGGCCTTGGGATGCACCACAAAATATGGGAAGATATCTGCCACGACATCTTCGGTCACAGCTCTTGGTTGGCATTGTCGTTTCTTAACAAAAGACCCATTCAATCCTATATTTCCGACCAGTATTGTCAACATCTTACGGTTAGGTGCTGCCGTATCCGGGTCCTTTCATTTTAGCGGTTTGCTGCCAAGGAACTTATCTCCCCACATGTCCACTTTTTCAATGTTAGTAAACTACATATTTACAACATAAAACAAAAGTGAAACAAAGAGCAGGATTCACTATAACCCAATTTTTCAAAGAAACAACTACGCAAAAATATTTAAACTACAATGAAACAAAACTAATATAATTTTGTTATTCAAAACTACAACAGACGCTGGTTGACAATACTAATGCCGGTAACAAAGCAATTATTATGTTAGACGAGGTAAAAACAAAAGTGAAAATGTGCAACAATGAAACAGCTGCAACAATGAAACTAGCAACACAATCATCTGTTACTGTTGTTATACTGTAGCGAGCTCTACTTGCACTTACACAATACACAGGAGGTTGTTTTAGCGATTTTTTTTAAATAATTTAAGTACACTTTTTGTATAAAATAACGTATTTTTGAAATTACAACAGCTTTTTAACATTTCATTGTAAATAATATTACACTTTAAGTTCAATTTTATTGTTTGCAAGTGGTAAAACATGCCTCTTTAATAATAATTAATTTTTGAAATAAGAGTTTCTGAAACTTTCAGCGCTCCTAGCGGCTAAACGGTTGAGTTTATAAAAAACGCACCAAGAATAAAAAGGTCTTAAAATTGCATGTAAAACCTAAATCCATCATAAAAATAGGGGTTTCTATAATAAATTTCAAAGTTGACCGCCATATTGGAAAATGGCGGCCATTTACAAATATTTTAACTACATATTTTTTAATTTCTCAAAAAAAACAAGGAAAGCTTCCCATTCAAAGTTTGCTGTAAAATTAATACTTTCTCTGAGATTAAAATGGTGGCCTCATTGAGTTGATCACCCTGTATAAATTCACTTCTGGCCAAGCACAAGTCTTTAGCTATATACTTATAGCTACAGATATACTGCTAACATTAGCATGTCGGTGACGCGAACTCATAAGATTTTACCCATCCAAAAATCATCCAACGCGCCTAAAGAATTGTTCACTTAAAACAAAAAGAAAACAGTCGCTGGACTGCCGACAGAAGTGAAAACTGTAATTAATATAAATCGTTGGTCATATTGGTTTAATCTGAAATTTGATTATTTTAACACTACCAAGTAAACTATTTTAACACAACTTACAAAATGAGTAAGCACAATGTCCATTTCAGATGTATTACCAAGTAAACTATATACTGTGCTATATACACACGTGTACTACCTCTAGTAAAATCCGATCCACCGACCGCAAAATATTTGGACGCGGTGCGCCTACAGAAGTTTACACTTCAAAAAAGAAGAGTAAACTTAGCTGGTACATCTAGACAGACTATGGTACTCTACTTTTCCTCTGCTATTGAATATGCACTCTGTCAGTGTTGACGTGTAGGGTGGGTGGTGTGGGGAACCCATTAGTAAACTTTAGCTTGATCAGTGAACTAACTCTTGCGTCCATTAACGTCCCCTCTAACTCTATTAGCATAACATCACTTCGTCTTCATCAACGCAGAGGTTCTGGTTGTATTTAAATATCGTTTATTCCGATGAATGAAGTATAAATAAAGTGGGTGCCAATATACTTGTTTGGCAGTATGCCCATCTTACGTGTCGAGTATTGTTATGTACGTATATAACAAAAGGCTACAACCTATTTCAAATGACATTACGTTCGAGTTTATTAACCTTTTCACTGCTAAGCTGGTGTATTATACTCGATGTTTATAGTTTGCATAACAATTGCTCCAGTATACGCGACTTGAATTTTGCACCGGTATTGCTAACGTCGAAATAACTCGATCCACTTGTTAACCATACTAAAATTTATAATAATTTTCAAAGTTTATCTAGTAGCCTAACCCTTATTAGCGAATTTCCATAGGACAAATATGCTATTGCAGTGGCCCTTATGGTAAGACCCAAAGTCGGGAGTAGCAAATGAGCACCGATCATGGTCCCCAGAACACGTTTTGGGGTGTCATTAAAAATCATATATTCATATGTATATATGATTCGCATTCTAGCGGCCGCATTTAAAGTCCGATTCGGTTCAAATTTGCTACACATGTTGGTTGTCTACGTCGCTCGGACGAGTTCGTTAGCCAAAAAAATCCAACAAACGGAAGCACGTTTTTTGACCGGAAGTAACTATTTTTTGAGATTTTTACTACAAGAATGAAATTTGTTTTAGAGGTTTTTCTAAAAATAAAAATGTAGGATGATATTCTGCTCATTTTGTTTTTTTACGCGACCTTATAGCTCGCTTGGTTCCCCAAAATCGATCAAAGCGTAAAATACCGTAGAAGTACCCTGTTCAAAGCCATGTGGGGTTGGCGTGCGAAGCACGCAATGCATTGTGTATTGAAGATACTTCCAATACGGGGGTTGGCGTGCGAAGAACGCAATGCTTTATGTGTTGAAGATACTTCCAATACGAGGGTTGGCGTGCGAAGCACACAATGTTTTGTGTGTTGAAAATACTTCCGATATTCGGAATGGCGTGAGAACCATTTTGCAGCTATCCAGCACCGTCGTGAATAGACCTATTTTCCAAATTGTTGGTTGAAACCGTAAAACATAGGCCTATAAACTTAATTTTTGAAATTTGCTCAACTGACGTCAGCGGTTCAGCTGCGTGGTCGAATTATTCTTACTTCTTATTATTGATATAACCCTGCATTGAAAATATAGTTACAATTCTTTAAACATATGTAAAATTTATGAATTTATACATATAAATAAAACTAAAGCGTCTGTCTCTAATATCGAAATAAATACTTTTTTCTAAGCTCATTTGGTAATTCACACTTTACCAAAACCTAAACATGCATGTTTTATTTTATGTATATCTGTCTGCCTGTTTTTCCGAGCTAATCTCCGGAATGGCTGAACCAATTTTGACGAAACTTTGATTTGCATGGAGAGCAGTTTTCAGAGATTAATCTAGGATACTTTTTATCTTGGAAATATTTAGGGTTCCTACTTAAAAATTGAACAAATGTAAAAATTATGGACAAAATTAGGTGTTTTGCTAAACCCAGTGTAGATTATAGTTTGGAGTTATGTTTACAACTTCAATCGTTATAATTTCTTGTGAAGTTGGTTTTTTTAAATACGAGTTATAGAACTAATGTATGCTATAATATACGTTATAATATTTGCTTTGAGGTTATAAACTGTACATAAATACAACCATTTATCATCAATATATTTGTTTATACAAATTTAAAGAAGAGATATATTCGTTTAACTTCGGAAATATTCGCACATCTTCGTATAAAATATAAACGTATTCCATTATTAATTTCTTTGCTGTAATATTAATAGCTTCTAAATCATTTGATCTATCAATCTATATATTAATAGGCAAGCACAAAACTTGTCGTCCTTTTTTCTCAGCTTGTGTGCATCGTAGGAGATGATCCGCGCATACCGTTAGAAAGGTAGTGTCCTGTAGATGAGCAGAATCCCATTATAATTTACATCGGTCCTCAGGGATACGCCCCAGTGGCCCTCAAAGTGTCAATGTTAATCTTATGGAAGGTCAATCTTAAGGAAGAAGAAGAAAGATTTCTTTTGATTTTATCAGGGGCACAAAAACAGCTGTTCGTATGAAAAGCTTAAAACAGCTGATTATGATCAACAGCTGATTTTGATCAACAACTGATTTGGATCAAAAACTGAATATAATTTTAGGTTAGGTAAATCAAGCAATAGCAATAGCGAAGCATTGCCGGGTCCACTAGTAAGAAATAAAAAGCAGTTAAAAGATACTATTTTTATCTTTCTTTAAATATAACAGCGTATATAGATAAAAATGTTTAACAAGTAGGCCTACAGTTTTATAATCGTTATTATTGTACACATTTATCGAGTTAAAAATCCCCTTCAGCATAGTTATGTAGGCCTAGATAAGACATACATTCTTAATGTTGTTTTTTAAATGATGTATTTGTGATGTAAATGTAATTAATCAGCCTGTGATTTTTCACGGCGGCTTACTAGTGTACAAGTAAAAACGACTTTATCAGCACCATCTAGGACTGGTTATAACAAGTTTGCTTGGTTCTTACTAAGCCTGAATTTGTATAATTTAAACTCACGAAGAGGTTTATAATTACAAAACAATTAGGGACACATATAAAATTCAACCATTAAGACGAATTCAATAAAATAGACAAAATTACACAGCATTGGAGTAAATGTATGTGTTTATGTGATTTTTTTTATATATATTGGCGACCTCTGTGTAGTGATGAAAACTCTGATGATAGAGTAAAAACCTCCGAAACGTATTAGTAGCGATTCGAAAAGACGGAATCTACATAATAAATCTGTATTGTTATTTCATACACTAGTAACTTGGATACTGAAACCATAGTGAATCTTACATATTATTAGCTTTGACCGCAGTATGATTTTTAACAATAAATAATATTGCTTATAATTTGTATTTTACGAAATAAAAGCGTGTTCGTTATTTAGGTTCACCTTAGATCACTATGGAAATTTTTTAAACTGTTTAAAACAAATGAATTTAGTTTTGACAAACATACTAGTAATAAAACAAATCCGTGTAATAAATTATATCACAATATTACGAGCAGAGTGAGTACCGGAATTGGCGTGCGAAGCACGTAAGTATCTCTAATAATATCGCGCATGTGCAAAATTATAATATATTTCACTGAAACCTTTTCAGTACCTATCCTGCATTCATACAAAAATATTAAACGTTGGCGAATTTATATTTGAGGAATTGACGCTCCTTTTTTTAGGTTTCACAAATTGAGGTTTTGGTATTTTATTAAATCAAAAATGATGCTGATACGCTTCTGCAGAATGTCTCCGGAGAGGATTGGAAGAACGATGATACCTTCAGACATTACCTGCACATCACAAACAATAGCCATGCTAATGAAGATGAAGAAAAAATATTGCAGTTTGAGTGTAATTGCTTGGAGGATGATTCAGGACTCCATGTATAGGACAAGTGAAAAAAGTACATGTTCTAAAGGGCTGCTCTAAAAAAGGACTGAAAAACTATAGGACTGTTCAAAAAAGGAAAGGACTAAACAATTACTGCTCCAAAAAAGATCTGTTCTAAAGAAAGGGCTGCGCTAAAA
The DNA here is from genome assembly GCA_018207615.1 of Philaenus spumarius. Classification (NCBI taxonomy): domain Eukaryota; kingdom Metazoa; phylum Arthropoda; class Insecta; order Hemiptera; family Aphrophoridae; genus Philaenus; species Philaenus spumarius. The sequence continues at coordinate 1,784,552 of JAGFPH010000009.1, read as the reverse complement.
AATGCATGTTATAAAAAAATGCATGTTGTAAAAAAAGACTGCTCTAAAAAATGGATGTTCTAAAAATAGTTGTTCTAAAAAACGACTGCTTTAAAAAAAATGGATTTTCTAAAATTGGACTGCACTAACAAAGAACTGTTCTAACAAAAGGACTACTTTAAAAATAACTAAGCTAAGAAGGACTATTCTAAAAAAGGAAATGCATTTGAAAGTATCGATTTCTATTGTTTAAGCTTATTTGTTTCACATAGAATCGTTTTAGCTTTCTTTAAACATATTTTAATTAAATCAATGTTTCGACTCTAATTGTTTTAATTATTAAAAGAATTTTTAAATATACGAATGTCAATATAAGTATAAGTTCTAGGTGACGTCATTAAAATAGTTTTTGTCCACTGTAACCGATTAAAATCGTTGAGTCAAAAATAAAAGCGTCCAAAATAATATAAAATAAATAAATTTTGTATTGATTTTTGTTCGTAAAATAAGAGCGAGTATATTACAGTTTGTGTGAATTATATTTCCTTACACATTAACTTGTCAAAAATAGACACAACAATTTAGCTTTTGTGAAAATTTACCTAGATGTGACTAAACTATGATAAGATTATTAGAAACTTTTAACTTACCAATTATTGTCTGCAAATAGTTATTGGATACTTTGATGTAATTAAAGTATAGATTTTATTGTTATATTTATTCCAAACTAATTCGTTGTTGAAATAAAATCATAGTTGTATTCACACTTTTAAGCGCATGTGAATAAAACCTCGGGTAATATTAGATTCACTACTTTCCCTCATTCTCGCTAAACCCTCTCCGACCTCAGTTTGAGCTGTTTTCTTATCAGTAACCATAAAGGAGAGCCGTAACGCCCTAAAGATGACATTTTGGTGTTATCAACACGTCCGAGGCTAACAGTAACGTCAGGATTATGTATCGTCCTCTTACTGCTCATGCGTCAGACTTACATGAATAACTGCTTCATAACCCGTTTCTTGTAGAGAAACTAGCAATATAAAATAAAGAGTCGATCATTTCGGTTCGTTCACCAGACACTAACCCGTTAATTCTTTGAACACAATGAACCCGTATCATCCTATTTATGTGTTTCTCGTAATTAAAGTATACTTTGTATTTAATATTTACAAAACAAATGGAACACGTTTTGTATGTAAATAAACTAATTTTGAAAAACTAAATAACAAAGACTAAACTTAAAGTTAAAAGTAACAGCTGATCGAAAAATAAAAATACATCGACGAAACAAAATAGGCAGAGGTAAATTCAAAGGCTTAAACTCAATAGGTGTACGGGTTTAGTCACGTCACGCTACCGATGAAATGGACATTGTGTTTCCTCGTTTTGTAAGTTGTGATAAATTAGTGTACTTGGTGATAAAACTAAAATATTCACGTGCTTTCTCATTTTTGTAAAATGTCTAAATTTGATACCTTTTTTGCTATGGTAATGAATGTAAATGCATTAAAGAAACGTGTGTTGGTTCCGTATAGACCTAACCTAAAATTATGTTGTTAAACTTATAATACAAATTAGCTGTTTAACTGTAATATTTAACAACAGATATTAAAATTATAATAAAGTAAGCTTTTCTCGAATCTGTGTTGGTTCAGTATATGGTAGCGGGTAAAAGAAGTATTTCTATACTTATTATTATAGGAGGTTTTTCCTTTATTTTGACAAAAAAATTGTGACCACTCCCTGATTTATCTCTTACTTTTAATTACCAGTTTAAATAATTTATGTTAATTTTAGTAAAAATTATCTGTAATCCCCTATTTTGGAGCAACCCAACACGCAAGTAATTACATAAATTATGCGTATATCGTCAAAGAAACAAATCCAGCAAGTAACGAATCCCTCACGTAAATTCTAGCTTTTAATGGAAACAGGCTTAACTGTAAGGACTTACAGTATTTTATTGTATTGCCACAGGAAGATTAAATAGATACACGTCAAAAATACATTATTTATAAAAATACTATTTAAAAAAATGAACTATGCCTACTTTATCATAGTTAGAGCTATGATGAAGGAATATTTTGACTGGTAAATGTGTTCAATTATAAAGATTTATAAAACTGCAGGAAAAATTGTTAAAATTGTTTATTCGTGATAATTATTATATTACATCAAAATGAAGATTAAAATATTAGTTTCATGTTTTTGTCACGTCATAAGATAAAATAAGTACAGGAAAATGTCTATAATAGACCAGGGAAATTAGACAATAAATTCTAAATATTTTTCTACAGCACCGATCGAAATGCGGTTTTCGGCATTGTGTTCGGAAAAGTCTCAGGAAAAAGTCTACATATAATACCTTGTCGGCAGACAATAAGTGCATTTTGGGGATGCATAAAGTGCATCTATAAGTGCATCATTTCCCATAATTTATAAAAACTGTTTGAATTCATGAAAACTTATCAAAATTTGTATACAGGGGTTTTGGGAGTCACAGATTCCGAATTTGCCCTTGAAAAATATTTCTGACTACCCTGGGACCCCCATGGAAGCAGTGGGGGGGGGGGGGGCGTCGACAAAAAATCAAAGGGCTCAGTAAATCACAAGAACATTTTCACTCGGGGGTTTTTGGGGTTGCTAATTCTGTATCTGCCCTTCTAAAATATGTCTGATCACCCTGGGACCCCCCCCCCCCAAGGGGCAGGGGGCACTTCGGCAAAAAGTAACAAAGTGAAGCATTGCAATGAAATCAATCAATCAGTGGTCCTTCAAATGTTTTACCGAAGTGGCCCCCCTTTCTACCCCCATGGGGGGTCCCAAGGTGATCGGACATATTTTTGAAGGGCAGATTCGAAACTACCGACCCCAATAACTCCCGAGTGTACATTTTCGAGTGATTTACTGAGCCCTTTGATTTTTTGAGTAAACTTTTTCCTGAGCTTCTCCGAATACAATGCCGAAAACCGCATCTCGATCGGTGCTGTAGAAAAATATTTAGTTATTCTGCATTATTTTTGTCTAATTTCCCTGGTCCATAAGTATTTTACCTGATATTTAGTCCGTTGTGTGACTTCATTACGCTGTCCTATTTACGAATCGTTTCGAATCTCATTTTCAAGTATATATTATTACTTTGTTAGTCGTCATATATTCATAAAAACACAAAACATTAATTACAAAAAATACACAACACATAATTTATAGCGCGTGTTTATATGGCAGAGCGTTTAAAGGACATCTGCCGCACAATAGCATACTTAAAGTGAAGTTAAATTACGCTAAACATTTACCAGACTATAAACATAATTTACACGAATTTCAACGCCAATTTGACTCCTTTTCATTGTTGAGTAAAGAGAAGGTTAAATAATTCAGAAGTAAGTAATTCCTTTACAAATAATTCAGACACAACCCCAATAATATATTAAATAATCAACTGTAATTTCAATCCAACGACTTATAGGCCGTCGATTATCAAGATAGAAAGGGACAATAATTACCGTTCACAGTATGCTGATGGTTTAGTTTATCATAGACGACACGATGGTGTACACCACCCAACTTAAACCGTTTAGCGTTATAAATTATTTGTTGTGTACTTTTTTGTTTTGTAATTAATGTGTTCTTGTTTTTATGAGTATATGACGACCTGAATAGTGATAATATTTATTTGAAAATGAGATTACGATATCGAAACACGTCGTAGATTATGGTTATACACAACAAAGTCACACAACGGACTAAATATGTGAAATACTTATTATAGTAAATTTCTGTCCTTATTTTATCTTAATACAAGATGAAAAGATGAATCACTTTTTCGAGACTTCGGCTCGTGTTTTTTTTTAATACTCAAAAATATGACGTTTTTGTCACGCCCGTCACGACGCTGTCACGCTAGAAAGCTCAAAAGCTTTTCAACTCTCCGCAATAAAATTACAAAGCTTTTGGCACCACCAAAAGTTTTATAAGACATCTGTGAGTGCACGTATCGTGTCCACGGACAGACACACATACAGACACACGGACACATAATTTTGCATTGCTTTTTCGTGTTCAAAGACTTAGAAAACGTCGAGCAGTAACGGGTAGCTAGAATCAGATAGTTCAAAGACACCCAAACTCCACGAGACAGTACCCTAAGAACGGCTTACAAACTATGAAAGCCTTTATAAAAGAGGGAATAGAATAGATGGATATACCAGGGTTTCCGTCCCTGCTCGCTTTTACTCACCAACCCCATCGACGACCCATGTCGAAGCCAATGCAAACAGATTATTGTATAATTTGCACGCTAATGACGATTTAGAGGAGGCCTATACACAATGTAAGACAGAGATCAAAATAGTCACCCCCTTAAAATTTCAAATTTTTTCAAACCCTTTATTAGTAAGCACTTATGGCCCTAGAGAAAGCTACATACCAAATTTCATTCCAATCCGTTCGGTAGTTTTGAAGAAATCGTGATTTAATAACTTTGATCCCCCCAAACCCTCCTAAAATTTCGAATTTTTTCAAACCCTTTCTTAGTAAGCACCCTATGGCCCTAGAGGAAGCTACATACCAAATTTAATTTCAATCCGTTCGGTAGTTTTTGAGAAATCGTGATGAGTGAGTTAGTGATTGAGTAAGTTGTATTTCGCTTTTATATATATAGACTAGCTGACCCGTACGGCGTTGCCCGTGGTGGTTGGTATTTTCAGTCTTTTTAACGTAATTGTATTCTTTTTATGTGTTCTGTCAGTCAGTGGTATTTGGCTTTTATAAATATAGATCTTAAATAATAAAAGCACTAATGTCATAATAATAAAAGATCTGAAATTATGATTTTAGTAACTTTGATCCCCCCAAACCCCCCTAAAATTTCGAAATTTTTCACACCCTTTTTTAGTGAGCACCTATGGCCTTAGAGGAAGCTACATGCCAAATTTAATTCCAATCCATTCGGTAGTTTTGTAGAAATCGTGATTTAATAACTTTGATCCACCCAAACCCCCCTAAAATTTCGAATTTTTTCAAACCCTTTATTAGTAAGCACCTATGGCCCTAGAGGAAGCTACATACCAAATTTCATTCCAATCCGTTCGGTAGTTTTGAAGAAATCGTTTTTTAATAACTTTGATCGCCCCAAACCCCCCCTAAAATTTCGAATTTTTTCAAACCCTTTCTTAGTGAGCACCTATGGCCCTAGAGGAAGCTACACACCAAATTTCATTTCAATCCGTTCTGTAGTTTTTGAGAAATCGTGATGAGTGAGTCAGTTGTATTTCGCTTTAATATATATAGAAGATATATCGGACATACGATGCGTAACAAAAACTCACTGGCTCTTACACCATCATACGGTACTCTCTGGTCTTCTTTAGTCTAACAGGTTAAGAAAAATATAATAAACAATCTCCGCTTCGCGAAAAAACATTGCACCATGGATGCATTTCCCTTTAATAAGTTCATAAATTCACCGCCAATTCTGTACAAGTTAAGAATGTTTTTTGTAGATTTCGAGAAACATCGCTCCTCTCTCCTTTGATTATTGTTTATGGCTTTAAATAAACGAATAACCTCATTGCATTCAAAACATAAGTATTAGTAGTGGTCGTCGAATCCAAATAAACTCAAATATTTAACGCGACAAAGAAACGCTTAACACTAATGTACAATGTCTAGTAACTAACAAAAGGGCAAACTGTACAATAACCTGCTTATACTGTTTGATGAGAGTTTAAACACAGGAGGGTTGACGGGGAGGGTTGAAGTCTACGTACATGAGGATATTGCGTAGTGGAGACTGAATTAATTTCTCTTCAGCTTATGAAGAGGGAAGTCTATATGTTCAAGCAGTTGTACAAACTCTGGGTTTAACACCTTGCAATAGTAACTTTGTAATCTGATTATCATGTTTTCCTGTTCGAGTGAAAACTCTTTCATTTGAAATTTTGTTCACTATTTGTCTACCACATTTTTAAGTAATTCACCTGAAGTTCCTCTTATATAACAAATGTTAAATAGGTGTATGTTACCTGTGCACCAATCATTGTTTTTCCGTTGCGAAGACCGCGGTTTCGGGTTACACTTAAAAACACAAAAATAAAATTATTTCACTCACTAGTAAAAAGCAAACGAGCAAATCATTCAGCGATTTAAAAACAAAGTTCTGCGAACCATGGTCAATGCGCCATGGTATATTCGTAATAGCATAGATCATGAATAATAAAATAGATCATGCATGCATACGGGGGCTGTGTACCGAAAAAAAGGTTGTCGGGAAAATAGTGCATGATCGTGCTGCGAGGTAGCGCTAGGGAGAAATCATTGGTAGCATTGGTGTTTCACACAATTTCCGTCGTTTCACACAATAGATAGCGCCACTATCGTCAAATTTCCAGTGGAACAAAATATTGCATTGGATCGGAGTTCTATTAGGTTATCCAAATACAATGGTAATAGTGACCTCCATCGGGACTTAAACACCCACTGTTACTGAAGAAATAAAAAATGTGCCCACAGCCATGAAAAACAGCTGAAATATCACATTAACGAGGAGAAGTCTAGGCTGTTCGATAGTGAAGAAACACACAGACGACTAACCCTTTCGAATTTCTGTTTAGTCGGCACAAACTGGGAGCACTGATGGGTTAACCTGGACTGTATTTGTCAGATGTAAATTGATTGTTAGTGTTTTTGTAACTGGTTTCAGTAAAAATAAAATAAAAAAGATCGTTGTAAATCATTTGTCACAAACACAACATCCAAAACACAAAATAAAAACATTACGATATATACAATAGACATGTTGCCCGGGCGATGATAAGCTGACGAGTCAGTTTACCCTCGACCGGGCAACATAATGTGTTTAAGTAATGCTCATAAATTTTATAATATATGAAATTTAATGACATCCCAAAACTTGTTCTGGGGACCACGATCGGTGCTCATTTACTACTCCCGACCTTAGGTCTTAGTGTCACTGCAATAGCTCATTTTTCCTATGGAAATTCGCTAATAAGAAATGATTTGATTTATAACACAGAAAACACGCCACTAAATAAATATGAACTAGAACTGTTCTTGAAACTGAACAAATTATACGGATTCATGTTTCAAAAGATTCTTTTCTCCTCTCTTCGGTACAAAAAAAAGTTTGTTTTCTAGGCAATAGTTTAAGAACTGTTTGCTACGATTCACAGACCCCCTTCTATTTATTATACGTACCGATCAAATGAATGGCTCTCTATCAAGTGAACCATATGAATTGAACTTAATTTGTAAGTAGATTTAAACTTTGAATCAGAGTTGCCACACATTTTACACGAGTTATTCGTACGAGACAGATTACACTGTGAGGCGCTGGAAATGTAATTTCAGGCAGGAAAACCCGGTGAACTTAGACAACAAATCTTACCTTTCTGGGGACTTTTAAGACCTTTTATCCAAGTCGTGACGTTTTGGGGACCCTCTCCGGTACAAGAAAAGTGTGTTTACTAGGGAATAACTTAAGAACGTTTATTACGATTCGCAGAATCTCTTCTATTTATTATACGTACCGATAAAATAAGCGATTCTGTCAAAGTGAACTAGACGAATTGAACCGAATTTTTAAATAAATCTGAACTTTGAAATAGAGTTGCCACACACTTTACACGAATACAGAATAATGTCCGTACGATACAGAACAAACTGTGAGGCGCTGTGAATTTAATTTCAGGCAGGGAAAACTGTGACCTAAGACAACAAATCTTGCCTTTATGGGGACTTTTATGACCTTTTATCTAATTCGTGACATTTTGGAGACTTTCGTGACTTTTGGGGACTGGTAAACACTCTAAATAACGATAAATTGTTTAAACAATAACAACTTTATACGTGGATGTAAGAGGCCCTGATACAAAACAGTGAAAAAAAACTCTAGTTAAAACTACATAACAAGGTCTTTATGGCATTTATGATAAACAAATTAATACTTATTACAAAACGGCAAGTATTTTTAAATGTTAAAAATCACATTGAAACGATGAAGACATAATAATATGATAGTAATAATAAACCTTTATTGACTTTCTATTTACAAGAACAAAAGCCTCTCCTTTCGGAGAGTAACTGAGTTATACCATATGTATATATCTTTCAATTGTACTAAAAATAATTAATAAAATTGACAGAATACAACAAAATTAACAAAATACAAAAGGAAAAACTAAAACAAAAAGACAAAGGGAAAGAAATAATATAACCCTACTATTTGCCATAGTATTAAAATCTGTATAGGCTAGTCTTTTTTAAACTTCGGACCACAGAACTCATTTCCATGCTTGCGTGCTCCATTGGTCACCTAATTTCTAAACTAATTCATCAATCCATCGTATTGCCGGTCTTCTTTTCTTATTTTGTTTCTCCCTGGATCCTTTCTGTTGTTAATTTCGCCCAACGGTGATGTTCTATTCTTGCTACATGTCCAGCCCATTTCCATTTTAACAAGTAAGCTTATCTTGCAAATTTTGATCATTACCTTCCTCCATTCTTCTTATTACTTATTTTATGTTTTTGCCTTCTCCCCTAGCAAACTTCTCACCATCCCGAATTGTGTGGCTTCCAAACTTCTATCTAATGTGTTTGTGAGGGCCCAAGTTTGGCATCCGTATAAAGTAGTTGGATATACACAGTTCAACAATACCTTAGCCTTGATTTGACTTGATAAACCACCTTTGAAACCACGATGGAGAGATACTAACAACATAGTAATGTACTGGGTATCATCGCCCAGCATCATCTGAAAGCAATTTATAAGGCAAAACATCTTACGAATATTTTTTTAATTTTCCACAATCTAAAAGAAGGTCAAAAAAGAAAATAAATACAGTGAGGGCACGGTGGCAGATTCCCATGACGCTTTAAAATATGTGGGTTAAAAAGAAATGGTCAATGTGTAGACGAAAAACCACCAGTTCCTCTCGACGTGCGACGGCTCGGCATTTTACGATATCCATGGCCGAACGGTATCCTTAATTTGTAGGAGTTGATTATTTTGTACTGCTGCCCACATTTCTTCCCACTGTAGTCTTTCTTCAAAGTGAACAAAAAGTCGGATTACATTATACAATTCACGTTTAATAATATATTTCATACTCTGAGGCAGCTATTCAGCGCCTTCGTGAGTAGGCTAATTTACCCAAATAGTTGGTTGAAACCCTAAATCATATAACCTTAATTTTTGAAATTCACTCAATTCACGCCAGCGGTTCAGATGGGTAATAGCATTATTTTTTCTTAATTTCACTAAAAATTTCTTTCACTGTTTCGCCCAAAACAACTATTTCATAAAACGCACTTTTATATTTTTATCATTTCCTAAATTGTAAAATATTATTTACCACTACTAATTGCATTTACTTAAACATTTTCAAAAAAAGGATTTTTTTAATGACACATTTAACATTCAACACTTGTAAGAACCTCCAAGTATGCAAAGCGGAAAGGTTCTATTGATTTCCCGCCAATTATTCGACCCCAACAACCCCCACCCCCCGCCTCAGTTGTCTCGAGTACTTCGTGATTGGATCCTCCGCAATCAAAAAGGATAATCATCCCTTAAGACTTTCCGAATATTTCTTTGCCCAAGATGAAAGCAATTCGTTTAGATTTGCTAGCTCGTTTTTAGGTTATATCTAGTTATCTTTGCAGTAATCGATTAGAACGCAAAGTAAGCAAAATTACATTTTAACAATAAAAACTTTAAATTTTATTTTTTTGGGAACCGTTCAGGTGTTTTTTACTACTAAAAAATTGTGCTATACTAAAAATATTAACAAACATTATTATCATATTTTACTTTAACCCAGTTAGACTAATAAAGAGGGGGGAGCAGCGCACAGCACAAGTAAATCGAACGGCCATAACAACCACTGGGAGCACTGGTGGTTAGAACTTACGCTTTTAACCACTGCGCCACTCTATCTCCTATTGTAAATCGAAAACGTCTTTTACTTACATCATTACCGAATTTACAGAGGAAAGATGAGCTATTGCAGTGACTCTTAAGTGCGGGAATAGTAAATGAGCACCGATCTTGGTCCCCAGAACTAGTTTTGGGGTGTCATTAAAAATTGCATATATATGTGTTCCCGTTTATGTTTGATTTGACTCACATTTGGTACACACGTTGGTTTTCTAAGTGGCTCGGACCAGTTCGTTAGCCAAAAAATCCAACAACCGTGAGCATATGTTAGCATGGCCGGTAGTAAAACATATGTCTTGCTGGAATGAAACTTTTAGGGGTTTATCTAAAAGAATAAATATAGTAGATTACCCTGCACATTTTTTTTACACGACCTTATAGCCCGTCTGGTTAGCCCAAAATAGAACAAAACCATGAAATCCATGTGGGGGATTTTACCTTGGGGTACTACTAAATCGTTGACGTGAATTAGATTACATTTTCCACTACACTGATGCAGTTGAAATGCAAAAACAATAGGAAATGTAATACAATTTGCCATATTGTATTGCGTCCAGTGCACCTGTCTTGTAAATCTAATTGAGCGGAGTTTACAGCACGTTTACATTAAACTTTTTATTAAAGTTACATCCATTAACAACACAAGATGTTCCAAAAACTATGATTTAAATAATTCGATAACGAAGCTGAACCGGTGGCGTGCGACGAGCGAATTTCAAAAATTAAGTTTATAAGTTTTAAGGATTTAACCAACTATTTGGGAGATTAGACTATTTACGAAGGCCCTGAATAGCTGCCTAAGTGTACCAAATATATTAGTAGAATTTCTTTGCACCTTAGCCTCCAGCCTCGTCTCGCGCGTTGTTTCGTTCCGCTCGCAGCCGAAAAACTGGCTTTGCGAGTTTGCTCCTGACTTTGCGGCCTTGGATTATGGACTGCTTCGCTTCGCCCGGATCGGAGCAGACGATGCCCCCACAGTAAAATCTCTGTTATTTTAAACCGTATTCATTTATATTTTACGTTTTGTTTGATTTTGGGGAAACCAGACTAACTGCATATAAGGTCGTGCTATAAAACAAAATGTGCAGAATAATATCAAAATATTTATTTTTTTAGATAAAACCCTAAAAAGGTTTCATTCTAGTACGAAAAATCATCAAAACAATTACTTCCAACCAGAAAACGTTCTTCCGAATGTTGAATTTTTACTAAAGAACTCGTCTCCGAGCTAATTAAAAAACCAAAGTTGGACCAAATTGAACATAAAATGAGGCCGTTATATACGTGATCTGGGGACTATGATCAGTGCTTATTTACTATTTCTGACCTTAGGTATCACCATAAGTGTCTCTGCAATAGCTCATCTTTCCTAAGGAAATTTGCTAATAATGCCAATTTTAGTTTTAAATAAATACGGGGCGTGGCACACTGTTGTTCAGTGATAGTTTCATTGTTGTACAGATAGTGCCAAGTAGCGTGAAGCATGCGCTGTAACGTCTTACCCTCTCTTACTCGACTGTGAGTCTTCAGTACAGTCACCACCAAAAAGTGTTGATATACAATCAACACGACTACATAGCAGACATGAATTAGGTAGGCCAGGTGTCTCTGACTGTACTCCGCCGCGAGAGGGGAAATGTGGTAAGAGCCGGCGTATGAGACTTGCACACCCCCTCTTCGCGCTCCATCCTAATTGGCGTTAGCTGTACTATCACTGAACATTTTGTGTTTATTCTATAATTATTTTAAGGCGTATGTTTAGATGCACTTTTAATTGTTTTTTATGTAAGCCTATGTAATAAGTCTACTGAAGTTTTGGAATGATTTCTGGTGACACCCTGTATAGTAAAGTTGGGTTTTAACGAAATAATGCGTCAGACTAAATCAACTTTCTTAGGCAGTATATAATGTATATGCAGATATCTCGGCACAGTACAAGTACAGAATATGGTTACCATGACAACGGTAACTAATGGCAACCCAGTAAACAGATACGGCTTTGTACGGTTTAATATCCCTTTGCGTATTAGAATCTAAGGTTACAATCTAATATCACTTTTTCCTTTGTATCTACTTTTAAGTCACGGCTGATGTCAATAACAGTTATACAGAGTGTCCCTGTACTCTCTGGAACAGCTTTTTAGTATTTTTCTTTAGGTAACTAGCAATAAATGAAAATTTTAAAAGTCTCCCGAACGTTTGAACAGATTTTTTTTTTTGAATCAGCTTAGAACAAGTACTCTCGATCAAGGCACCTTTTAAAGAAACAAAAACAAAATCAAAATCTGCTTATCAATTTGGGAGTTTCGATGTCACAGACAGATACACAGACACACAGATGCGCAGATACACATGTTAATCTTATAACAACTCTCTATGTAGGGGGGTTAAAAACAAGATAGAAGTTGTAATAAACAAAGGTCGGAAAACGTTGTGTTTATCCTTAAGCAACCATTTTGATTTAAAAAAAAGTATATCTTCGGAAATAGATGAGTTGTGAGTACAAATTTGCTATCCAGAATTTTACCAGGATACAACAAAATACTTTCTGTTGTATGTCTTCAAAATGGCGGTCATTTAAACTTTTTCATTTTAAATATCTTTGAAATGCATTAACTTTCATAAAGAATTACTAGTGCAAAACGTTTTACATTCTTAAAGTCAAATTAATTGGGTTTCGTACGTTTTCTCGTTAGTTGCTTACAACAACCACAATTAATATAACTTAGTAGTGTAATTATAATTAAGCACACCTTTAAAGACGTTTTGACAATTATGTACACCCTAAATATCTCTCTGAATTTGTTTATTTAAATCGTGATGATGCAGGATTGTGAGTGTAAATGATGTTGGTAAGAAGTTAATGCTTTTAAATCAATAAATATGGTTAAATTCATACATTTACTAAAAAAATTGTAAGTAAAAATAATTCGTCACATCGCTGCACCGCAGACGTGAGTAGAGCGAATTTTCAAAATTAGATTTATATGTTTTAAGGTTTCAACCAACTATTTGTGTAGTTGGTCTACAAACAAAGGCGATGAATAGCTGGCTACGAGTACGAAATAAATATATTAGTATAATTTGTTTGCTCACCCTACGCTACTACGTTGCGCTCGCTTCGGAAAAACTAGCTTTGCGAGCTTGCACCTCTACCTTGTGGCCTCGAATTAGACATATATATATATAAACAGTTTTTAATGACATCCCAAAACGTGTTGTGGGGACCATGATCGGTGCTCATTGACCACTTGCGACCTTACGCCTCACCATAAAAGTAATTGCAATAGTTCATCTTTAATATGGAAATTTCCCATTAATTAGGCTATTATCTCTGTCTTTATTGTGTACTTTTTCTTTAAAAAAGTTAAATTAATGTTTGTATTGTTTTAGGCTTAAATTAAGAGTGTAAATATGTATAAAAATGTTAATTAATTGTGCATGGGTCAAGTGGAAAAGAGGACCTGTTGGTCCTAACTTCGTCCGAAATGGCTGTAAAATCGCTTATCTCTTTCGCTCTCATTTTATTATTTGATTGGTTTGTGTATTATCAATATTGTAACTAGATCAAATAAAATCTGAACAGAAAATCTCATAACAAATACGTTTACTAACTTCTAACGCGTTTCGACGAAATGTCGCCATCCTCAGTGATGCATGGGCTACAGTAATCAAACTATAACTAACCTAACAGTGTGTAAACGCACCGTATTTATGCAAAACTAGACAAACGTGGCCCCAACCAGAAGGGGGCGTACCCTAAAACTATGCTAAGGCGTTAACCACCGCCTATCGTTATTCCAATAGCTTAACAATAACAATATAACCTAAACAAAATTACTAAACTAATAGTAATACTTGACAAAACATAGTATTTATTACATTAATAAAGAATTATGTATAGGACCTAATTCATTATTCACAATTATATTGTGGTATTTGTTAATATAAAAAGTGTCCCAAGCATCCAATGTGTTGGGTTTAGTTATCTAATAATATTGTAAATTTAAGAAATATTTTGTAGTTTTAATAAATTTCCGTTATATTTTTTAATAGGTCAGATGGATTAGAGGACTTCATAGTCATAATCGCGTCCATTCAGCCATACATACTTCGATAATATTGTCTCTGTCTTCTTTTCTAACTTTATGCCCGTTTTCTGATTTATCGCTTCAACTACTCCTGTACTTTCCCTCGCTCTTTCCAACTTTTCCTGCTGCACACATTCTATCACTCTGTGTGTATATTCTAATTTATCACTCCAGCTGTTTCTACTCCATCTCTCTCTCACTCCCAGTTTATTCAAACAAACTTTATTTCCGTCTCTTTTAATTAGTCTGTATTTTATTTACGCGATAAAACCAAACTGTTTCTGAATTGGTTTCTTTCGGTTTCAGCGCTCAATAAATAATTCAACATCAAACTTCAACTGTTTGACTTTGATGGCCTACGTTGTGAATTTTAAATGCCTCACTTAATTACTTGCAAACTTTTGTTTGAGGCAGTAGAACTGAATTTACAATTCTACAGCAGAAGTCATATTACACTTTAAAGCGTTTATAAGCGAAAATATTTCATTACGTTTATATTACAAGTTTGCAATCACGGTAGCTGTTTACTTCTGCATTCCTAAATAATTGTAATAAAATATTTCAAGTATGAATAGCCTATATTAAAGCTGTTCAGTACAAAGCTTAGAGAACAATTGCCTTGAATGTGTCTGCTTTAAACAAGATCTCAACAATATCCTTCATCAAATCGTTCCTTTATATTTTAAGTTCTTCGTCATTTCTATTCTACTAATATGTATGTTCAGAAATCTTGGTGTCTCCTTTAGAATGTGATCCCCTGCATATTATATTAAGCAAAAGCCATCACATACAAAGACCTATAACAACATTGTACATGACATTTTGTACAGGAATCTCTCGCGTGTACGATATAATTGTACAGATTAATAAAGAGAAAACCCAGCAAGCTAGTCTATACTATTAAGAGTTAAAATGTATTTGTTTGTTTGTATATAGGGAGTAATGTCTGAAACTACTGAACCGACTGAAAAAAATAGTTTTACTAATAAAAATGTAAACTATCCCTGAGTAACATAGGCCATAATTCATTTTGATAAACACATTTTTGTATCAATATTAATTTGTAAAATTGGTCGGAAAACAATCTTAGGTTAGGCCTAGAGTGATGGACCAACACGTGTATTTACATTTATTACCATAGCAACCAGTTGAATAAAATAACAGATAAAACAACTGTTTGCTCCATTATTTCCATTAACAGCTTTCGCTGTTTCAAGATTTCAACAGCCAGGAATTACATTCCTCCTGACTAAACAAAGGATAGTACAAAAAATACTGTCACGTATTTATCAACTAATTGTCTACAACTTTCTTGCAAAAATTTTCATGTTGCCTAAAAATACAGTACATGTTCCGGCTTTCAATATTCGTTTTCGTCGCTTTTATTTTATATAAACACTTTGTAGAATTTTGTAACAATATTATACATTTTTTTTTTTTTTTTTACAAAATTTTATTAATTTATAATTGCCATAGTTTTCTCTAAAAGGTGAACAACTTCTTTAAGGGGAGGCAGACCCTCAATAAATTCTTTTTTTCGATTTTTCTTTTATATTTTTGTCTTCAAATTTATGGTTTTCTGAACTAAGTGATATATTATAATACTTGTAGGTTTGAAGTATATTAAGCTGAGAAAAAATATTTTGAAATAAAGTTTACACCGACTTTTAAGATAGTAATTTCGGAATACGGTAGTGAATTGAATAGAGAAGCGTTTTGTTTTGTGATTTGTATAATAAATTTGTGATTTAAATGCCTCGTACAAGGCATAATCCTAAAGTTGTTTGCGTTTTTCCGAAAGTTAGATTTTTTTACTTTATATGTCACACATCTCAATTGTTATTGAAGATAGAGTATCCAAATTTTTATCACAGCTTTCTCATGTCAAATACTAGTATCTTACACAAGAGATTTGTATTTTGTGTAAAAATAAAAAATACATAAATATAAAATGACTATTTTTTGTAAAATAAAATCAAAATTTTTTAAAACATACAAAATTTATTTGTAAGAAAACAAAAAAACCTGTGTTACATACTAGGTATTGAGCCACCTTCCATGAAAAAAAAATTGGTAGTAATACTAACGGTATTGAGAAATGTGACATAAAGTTAACATTGTCGTTAAATGGAGTTCGAACTGCCCTTAATATAAATATTGTATTCTAGTAGATAAAATTATTTAAAAAAGTGAGACGTATTTCGTTACGGAGTT
The DNA here is from genome assembly GCA_018207615.1 of Philaenus spumarius. Taxonomy (NCBI): domain Eukaryota; kingdom Metazoa; phylum Arthropoda; class Insecta; order Hemiptera; family Aphrophoridae; genus Philaenus; species Philaenus spumarius. The sequence continues at coordinate 1,768,310 of JAGFPH010000009.1, read as the reverse complement.
AAATTTAATTTGTAAACCTAGTTTTCGTGGAATTGTGTTTGCACTGCCAAGGCAGTTTCGGGGAGAAAATAAAGGAGGTGACACACCGTTAGGAAAGACACATTCCTAGTATGTGGGTACTGTATTTGTTTTTATTTGTACACATAATATCTTTTAGAGCAAGATTGGCTTAGAGAAGAAGGTAAATTAAAATAATTCGAACACCCAGCTGAAATGCTGACAAGAGTTGAGCGAAATTTCCAAAATTAAGTTTATGTTTTAGGGTTTCAACCAACAATTTGGGAAATAGGTCTATTCACGAGGGTGCTGAATAGCTGCAAAATGGTTCGCATGCCATTCCGCATATTGGGAGTATCTTCAATACACAATGCTTTGCGTGCTTCACACGCCAATCCGCATATTGGGAGTATCTTCAATACACAATGCCAACTCCCGTTCGCACGCCAACTCTCGTAATGGGAGTACACTGCATTGCGTGCTTCGCACGCCAACCCCGCGGTATAATCGGGTACTTCTATGGTGTTTTACGTTTTGATCGATTTTAGTCGTACCAAGCGAGCTATAGGGTCGCGTAAAAAAACAAAATGTGCAGAATAACATCCTACATTTATATTTGTAGAAAAAACTCAAAAATAAATTCATTCTCGTAGAAAAAATCTCAAAAAATAGTTACTTCCTGTCAAAAAACGTGCTTCCAAATGTTGGACTTTTTGGCTAACGAACTAGTCCGAGCGACGTAGACAACCAACGTGTGTGCCAAATTTGAAACCAATCGGACTTAAAATGCGGCCGCTAGAGTGCGAACACATATATACATATATGTGTTCTGGGGACCATAATCGGTGCTCATTTGCTACTCCCGACATTGGGTCTTACCATAAGGGCCACTTCAATAGCTCATTTTTCCTATGGAAATTAGCTAATAATTCGAACACCCAGCTGAACCTCTGACAAGAGTTGAGTGAATTTCAAAATTTAAGTTTATATGTTTTAGGGTTTCAACCATTTGTGAAATTGATCTTCTCATGAAGGCGCTGATTAACTGCCTTCGTGTACGAAATATATTAGTATAATTTATCTGTACCTCAGCCTCCAGCCCCGGTTCACGCATTGCTTCGATCTTGCGGTATCGTGTTATGGAAAGCAAACCTCTTCCGACCTTCGGCCTATGAACAAAAGATGCCCCACTGTAAAATCCTACACGTGGAGTTTAACAGATACTTTTATGGTATTTTACGTTTTGATCTCTAAGGGAACCAGACGTGCTGTAAAGTCATGCAAAAAAACCAAATGTGTAAAATAATATCATACTTATTTTTTCGGATCAAACTCCTTAAAAAGTTTAATTCTAGTTTAAAAAGTCTCAGACAATTGTTACTGCCAGTTGTTGGATTTTCTGGCCAACGAACTCGTCCGAGCGGCTTGTAAAACAAAGGGCTTGCAAATTTGGACCGAATCGGACGTAAACTGCGGGCGTCAGAGTGCAAACACATATACATTATATAATTTTTAATATCCCCCAAAACATGTTCTGAAGACCATGCTCATTGACCACACCCGATCTTAGGTCTCACCAAAAAAATAACTGCAATAGTTCATCTTTCCTGTGGATATTCGCTAATAAGAGATAATTTATCTGAATTTTTTAGAGCAAGCCTTAGCTGAGTGGACTGCTAGGTATTCCTAATCCCAGGATCAAAACTCAGCTGGAGACCAGGTAGCTTTTCATTTCTGGTTAGAGGAAAGAAGGGCGGAAGTAAAGCAAACGCTCGCTTATCAACTGACGGTATTTGAAGATGCTAAATTCTAGTAAGCAGAGAGAGGAAAAAGATCCTGTGAAACTTTACATTTATAACAATTGTGGTGTACAATGTTGTTATAGGGAGTATTTTATTAAATACAATTTTAGTCATTGTAGACTAATTAGTATAACAACATTCTAATGTACCATACAAGCCTTCTAATGTAAGGCATATTAGTAGTTTGGTAATTAAAAATTTCCCATTGACTTCAAAAAGTTATCACTGGGCTTACCACTAGATTTAGGAGTAAATTTCAAACTCGATTTTTCTTTAATGTTTATAATCTTCCAAACAAGGAAGGAGGGGAAGCAGAGCATGAGTCGAGTCTGGAGGCTGAGGTGGAAACAAATTCTACTAATATATTTTGCACACGCAGGCAACTATTCAGAGCCTCGTGAGTAGACCGATTTCCCAATTAGTTGGTTGTACCACTAAAACACATAAACTCAATTCTGGAAATTCGGTCAACTCGAATTATTTATTGACCTACGTCAGGAGACGGAGTTACGCCGCACCATGTATA
>JAGFPH010000009.1:1725306-1750985 GCA_018207615.1 Philaenus spumarius | reverse complement strand
ACAATTTCTATTGTCTGGATCCTTTTACTCGGTGGATGAGTTTGTGCATCATGATATTATTTTGTGATGGATGTGATCTCTTTTTTTTCTATGTCTTGATAAATTATTATCTTATTAATTTATTCTTACAGATGTTTTATTTTTTTTTTATTTTGTGTATTGATGTTAATTATTGTAAATTTTTCTTCTTGTTGTTTAATTGTATTTTGTGAGTATTTATCAAATGTGTTGTTTTATACTTGATTTGCCTTGTTTTGTACAAATATTTTTTTGTCAACAAAACCAATAAGAAATAAATAAATAATTGTCCGAATATTGTAGTAATGGGAAGACCTCCTCTTGGCCGGTTGTAGCAGAGAAGTACGAGGCAACGTGGATCAAATGAAATCAGTCTTTATTGTGGAAACATAAAATGCATGAAAACATCATAATACATGATATACAATAATTAACTTAAACTGCTCTTAAACTATTTAAAAATAATAACCATACAAGAATACGTTTAATAATCAGACGCGTTTCATCGACAAAGTCGTCATCCTTAGTGATACGCGCGCTACAACTAAGAACTTATAAGTAGTGTAACTTTTTTTCAGTGGGATGAAATGTATTTACGCAGACCTCTCTTCTGAGAGGTAATGTGGGATTTGCCTCTCACTCGCATGCAAGTGAGAAGCACTACCCACTAAAACATCCTCCCTCTCCCCCACGGACAAGCACTGGGGAGAGCGGAACCAGTATCTAGGGAACGCCTTAATGGCTGCAAACTGTACCTACACTGAAGCATACTATGATATTTAGTAACATGCACGCAGGAACCTTCCGATTGTGAAGGCTCACCAGGATCTTAATCTAGGCTGGTCTAAATAGCCGAGATCAGATCTGCTGGGATTTTATTTCCAGAACCTAGAATCAAAAGAATAATCTGGGTCAGCTTTTCGGTTGAGATGGTTGTAGCATAGATAGAGCAGACGGCTTGCTCACAGGTATTCACCGCTGCTAAGGTCAGCATTTGAAGCAAACGTGTTTTTGATGTGTAAACTTTTATAGGCGCACCTCGGCGCTATTATGTTTGCTGGCGGGTGAATCGGAATTTACCGTCAGTTATTTTCCGAAACGGTCTATTGTGAAACGCTCTATTCTGTCACTCATTTTCTGAAACGCTCTATTCCGTCAGTTTGAAAAAAGTTTGGTCTTGTCGAGATTCGAACCAGCAGAGTCCATCACCATAGACTAGCCTATTAGGCCACGAACGCATTGCTAGTTTAGTATATTTGAGTTGGGTATATAAGTGTAATAGTTTGTCCTATGTCATAGGCTTAACCCGTTAATGTTAACACAATATCGCATATATTATTTCTCAAGACTATTTTTTTGTCGGTACGCCATAACTTCCTTAATACATTATCAAATTACATGAATGAGGCATCATTTTAAAGCTTTCCTTAATCACTACACGGGAAAAATAGACAAACAGCTTAAAATTCATGTTTTAATAACAAAAATTGATTTAAAAAACTTTTATATTATACTCTGTATGTTCCTAATGAAAGGCGCCATCTACTAACCATCTGTTTAACAAGCATGACAGCTGTTAGTTAGATTGTTTACACTGTAACATTGTATAGGGAAACTGTTATTTATAAACCAATGTAAATAAATAAACTTAATTAACTGAATTAAATCAACGTGTTAAATCAGGTAAATGTAGGCCTACTCCGAACTTGCGAAATATTCGCACAGGTCAGCTAGTATAGTTTAAATGGCAATTCCACTGAAATGGTCATCGTGCTTCCTCATTTCGTAAGTAGTGTTAAAAATGGTCATTCTGATTCCTCATTTCGTAAGTAATGTTAAAATGGACATTGTGCTTCCTCATTTCGTAACTTGTGTTAAAAATGGACATTGTGCTTCCTCATTTCGTAAGTTGTGTCAAAAAGTTTACGCAGGTGATTCCCCCTAATAATAATTAATTTAAGTAATACGCAATTTACAATAATTAACTTAACTACTCTTACATTAACGATACAAACATCTCAGTGTTCATTGTCAGAAAATAAAATGATCAGCAATGAATACTATACAGCATACAAATACATCCAATACTCACAGCCCCTTTATCAACTAATCAAACCCGACCTCACAAATAAAATCATGTAAGATACGCATACAAATATTTTGTACACAAATACAATTTTAAATTGTATTTTAGTTATTACTGAAAATTAAAATATATACAATTTAGTGGGCTTCGCTCACTACCCCTTGCGACGAAACAAATGTAAACACATTATTGTTTACTATGATATTTTCACGGGAATTACGATTGTATTAGAGCAGACATTTTTATTTTTATATAGAATAGAGGCAATTTTCAAGTTATACAAAATACGACCAAAATGTGACACGGTAAAGCAGCATTTCAAACTCATCAGACCTAGTAAAGAATAAAGTTGGTATAATTTTAATAGTGATATGAGTTTGAATTATGATATAGTAAGTCTCATATTGTTGTTTTTGTTTGCTATTACCTAACCAAAAAAACTGTTAGTCGTGAAAAATAATTTACTTATTCTAAATTTGCCAATTTGGTTACTAAGGTAATATTATAAATGCTTCCCAGAAACATGCGTTGTTCAATATAGGCCTAACCTAAAATTGTGTTAAGCTTTTGATTCAAATCAGCTGTTTGTAATATGTAACAACAGGATGTTTTATAATACAGTAAGCCTCTTCCATTTATTTTTGGTTTGTGTTTATTTTTATTTTGTTAACCTAACCTAAGAAATTAATATTTTGCAAAATTATTTCTTTGCAATTCTAAATAGAATTGTACAGAGAACTGTCAATTATACATGCAGTAGGGATTATATCTGTAGGTTTTTAATTGGAGATTTATTTTTGGTAAATGCATTAAAATTTATTTCAGCTCGATCTGGACAGTTCGAGCAATTAAAACTTGCCACAATATCGGAACAGTACCAAGTTGAGTTCAAGTTTTATCTCTCAACAATTAATTAATGGAAGCAAAAACTGTCAAACCATGCTAATGAGAAAGTTAATCTAGGATATTTTCGTTGAGTTCCCTAGAGCTACAACTTTGATTCGATCTAGTTTCGGAACTTTCCCAATATCCGACCAAACTTATAAAATTCTAGTCTTGCACTTCTCTTGCGGTACTTTTTAAACTTATATTGCTATCAACTTGAACGCCTTTGGGCAAGATAATGCTATTTTGAAGCGTGAAATTAGAATTGTAAAACACTCCATGCCAAACCGTGAAATAATCTCAAAACGTACACATCTGTGTTACTAGCGAATTTCCGTAGGAAAGATGATAACTAATGTTGGGAGTAGTAAATGAGCACTGATCATGTTCCCCAGAACACTTTTTTGGGTGTCATTAAAACGTTATATATATAGAAATGTGTGTGTTCGCACTCTAACGGCAGCAGTTTACTTCCGATTTGGTCCAAATTTGGTATAAACATGGTTTTCTAAATCACTTGGATGAGTTTGTTAGCCGAAAAAATTCAACAACCGGAAGCACGTTTTTTGCCAGGAAGTCAAATTGTTTTGAGATTTTCCTTACTATAATATGGAACTTTTAGGGGATTTATCTAAAATAAATATAGGGGATTATTCTGCACATTTTGTTTTTTACACGATCTTTTAGCCCGTCTGGATAACCCCAAACTGATAAAAACGTAAAATGCCATAAAATGATCGGGAAATTTTTACCTCGCGATTGTATTGTCTGCCGCGAGCAAAGCAAAACAGGCCATAATCCGGTACCGCAAGGTCTAGATGAAAACTCGCAAAGTGAGTTGTTTCGCTGAGAGAGGAACGAAGCAGCGCGTGAGCCGGAACTGGGGGCTGAGGTTCAAACATATTCTACTAATATATTTCGTACACGAGACAGCTATTCATCTCTTTCTCCTATAGTGAGTGAGTAGTTTGGCAACGTAGTGGGATAATTGCTTTTTATATTAATTCCGATGGCAACCAGTTAAAACAGCTGAACTGGCTTCACTAACTATAAAAGGAGTATTGAAGGTAAAAATTATAAGGCCGGCCACACACTGCAGCAGGCAAGGCGACGTAAGACAAGTCGCTCGACTTGCCTTGTCACAAAGCGAACACACACAGCAGAAGGCGAGGCAAGTCAAGGCACTAAAGTTTTGGAGCGATTAGACAGAAAGTACAGAGTGGTGGAAGTCACGTGACTGCGCGCATGCGCAGAACGCTCTGACTAAATGACTTTCGACAAAACGTAATTTTTGACCGCTTCGCTTTTTGACTAAAGGCGCCTTTCCGCCTCGCCTCGCCTCGTCTCTTGCAGTGTATGGTGCTCCGTAAGCGTCTATGCTTTCTCTGTCGCTCAAGACGCCTTTAGTCAAAATGCCTCGCCTCGCCTCAACTGTTGCAGTGTGTGGCCAGCCTAAGGTTATAGTATAGCACTGTTAACGTTTTTGTAAGAACAATGATCCACTAACATCTCAACGATTATTTCATTTAAATATCTGATTTCTGTTAAAGACCAGGTCATACAGCGGTTTAGGAAATCAAAGGTAAAGCAAATAGTGGTTCGGCTGATGTAATATAGCTACAAAACAGTACAGTTACAATAAGTAAAGGAGGATGCAAGTAAATAAGGAAATGTTTTTGGGGAACGATACCTGTTTCATGAACAAGATTTTTATGGGATACGAAGTGTTACATGGAAAATGCTGTAGGGCGAAGATATTACAAATGAATACACTGCTGATAAAGGTAACAAGCAGTAAAGGAGAAAGAGTGTTACAATGGAAGGACTTTTGTGACGCTATCTATCTAACGACCCGTCGATGCGGGTATCGAACTAGACGTCCGTCAGTTCGAACAATACATGTGTTTCATCAAGTGCGGTATAATTTATTCTTCAAATGTGTAATTTAATATCATATGACGGCTGTTTGGTGAGTCTTGTGCTGCCCGTAATTTAATAATTATGGCTAAATTAGTTGGAATGAGTTTAGCCGATTCCTAGCATACTTAGACACCTGTTGAGTTGGCTACATCTTCCAATCTAGTGAAACCGGTAAAATGCAATTAATGATTATAATATCGGTGTTTTGGTGAGTTAATTAATAATTATGACCAAATTAGGTCGACGGAGTCTAGCCGATTTCTATCCTATTTAGACACCTGATAGTTGGTTATATCTTCCAGTCCGGTGAATCCGGTAAAATGTAATTAATTATTATAATTTGGGCAGTTTGGTGAGTCATGTGCAGCCCGTAAAATAATAATTAGGACCAAATTAAGTCGACGGAGTCTAGCCTATTAATAGCATATTTAGAGACTGTTAAGTTGGTGTCCTATTATCATGCAATCTAGTGAATCAGGTAAAATGTAATTCATTAGTTTATTAATTTGGTAATACTAATTATCAAAGCTGGTTCTCTGCTTGTGGATGTCAAATGTGACCGTAAGTGGTTATTCAAGATCCACGGCCCAATAAGTTACAATGGCAAGTAAACTAAACTCGCGGCCATGAAATAAGGCGGGTGAGAGAAATATTGGTGTTGCCAATTCGTGCTGCAGTTATTTCTACAATTCACACCCGACATGTAAAGGTTTTGAAGCGGAAGGTAGTGTGCTTTCTCTCGTGCTTGTAAATCTGTCTACAGATCATTGTGAAATAAAATTATACCACTGCCTTCAGAAAATGCTACTGATTCCAATGGTATGACTTTTTTATTTTTCAAACGGCAGCAAATAATTAACTAAAGAACAAAAACCTAAGTGGTAACTTAATTCAAAGCCGCCGTGTATTGAATTTTTCACCAAGCTCGGATTTTTTGTTTGTTTTTTTTTTGGCAGCATGATTACGTCTGTGGCAAAGTTGTAGAAATTAGTATGAATACAATTTTTTGTACGAAACTTTTTTTTATGAGATTTTTAGTTTAGTTGTAAAATGCATAACTGTATGAATCAAGAACAAAGACACGCGGGCGCACGGCGAGAACCTTATCTCGAAGCCTTGCGCAAAGTTGTAAGTTGCTATTTGTATAATCAAAAGTAAAAAACAAATAATTGTAATGTTTATAGAGAACATTTGCATTTCCTTTACATATTATATGTTAATAAAATACCATGATTGTTTTCGTTTAAGCCATAATTCCACTATTTTTCTTTCTTATCATAGTACAATTAAAATAAAGCTTTTTAATTAATACCTAAAGCGAACTACCGCATACCATGTGGGAATAAGAAACGTAGGATACATTTAAATAATAAATAGTTATTAATAATTAGATTTTTGTTTTAAGTCATCATTAATATTTTGTTGTTCAGTCAGCACCACCCGGGAAACACGTGTGGATTGAAGACGCCACGGAAACGAACACTTAACTTCCCATAATTATCCTATATTTACAATGTATTTACAGTATTCTATGTTTACATAATTATAATTTACAATATTTACAATCGATTCTGTTTGCATAAAGTACAGTAATAAAAATTTATAGGAAAACGTATTTAAAGAAAAATCATGATTAATTAATATTCACTCATCTCACTGGATTTTTTAGGCGCTTGTACTTGGTAACAGTGCATGGGTAGTGTTGCCAGTTCGTGCGTTGAGGTAGGCGAATCTCAACCTTCCGTCACTTTACTAGTTCCATATCTGGCAACACCGCGATTTCTCTCATCCGTATAATTTCATGGCCACGAGTAAAGTCATTTTGACCTCTAATAATGTGATCAAGTATATGTTCATACGTTACGCAATAGAAAGAAATGAGAACCTTTGTAAGACGAGATGGGGTGCTTAGCAGACGTTACTTTATAGAAAAAAGCACAGCTGTAAAAACGTCATCGTCATACAGAATATAGCGATGTGAGATATTGCATATTAAGTGTGTATTTGTCCTCATTTCCTGCCAGTATAGAGCCTGTACAGGGTTTAATTAAATTTGTAACACAATACCAAAGCTAGGGTCTTGTTGGCAGTCAGCTGGCGTCATTGATTTCAGAACTGTTTTAGTGTCCACTGCCAACGCACGTTATTTAGTTTTTATTTGTCAAATCAAAATATCGTTTATTCGATTTGACATACCTTACCATATGTTTGAACAGAGTTAACCAAACTAAAACTAACACAACACTGCTCCATGCAATTAAGTTAAACTAGAATGCGACCAATGTCTATATATGTATGCACTTAGTAATAGACTTTACCAAATAAAACATTTATTTTGACAATATTTATTTTACAATCTATTTGTATTTTGTACTACTGCAATGAGCATGGAGTTCTCGGGAAAATTCTGAGGATGAGTATAACGCTTTATCCATCAAAAACGTTCAAATTTATCGTAATTTTGTTCTCTTTTTTATTTCATTTGGGCATTGTGTAAAAAACAATTATCGTGTAAGTTTTGAAAACTTGTTTTGTTTAAAAAAAAAACTCTAAATTATGTCGATCTAAAATCACTTTGATAGCGGGTGTTATACGAGTGGTTAGATTCGAACAACAATCATTGCTGTACTTCTGCAAGTACTTAATTTTTTTCATGACATACAGACTATAAACTGTAAGAATGTTCAGCTGATGTATATATGCTTAACGGTTTCTGACCTTTTTAGACCAAGCATGATTCTTATTGCTTTTTTTAATAAGAATTTAATTCAAATTACATTTTAATGTGGCTCCATAAATACGTAGACATGAAAAGTGTGAATGTATTAAAAATAGTAATAAATTGTTTTTAATACGATTAAGTCACATATTTTTGACATTTGCCAAAATGCATAAATTCCTGATGACATTGCACTCACTACACTTCAACTTGTAAAGAGTCGATTAGAAAGCCAACTATCGATATTGACCGAAAGAACATTATACACTCGATTCCACGTTCACCGTGCAGTACAGGTCTTACGGGATAAGAGACATGCTACTACAATTACAGGGAACATCACGTTTATTGACATGCGGGTTGCGTCAACTGTACGAGCGTTGCATGGGAGTTTATGTTTTTTAGTTGGCTATTATCGCTGAAACTGTCTATGAATAACTGTCGTATGGGCGCTCTGTACTGAACGGTGAACGTGGAATCGAGTGTAGTTGTGGACAGCGTAACTCTGAACTAGGAAAAGGCTAGCATTCAGCGAATGTGAAGCGATCCTGGTTCAGAGTTACGCTGTAAACAACTATAGTATAAACTAGATCAACATTCTCTTTAATTTAAAAACATTGTATGAACTTGTTTGATAATTTATTAAATTCAAAGTTAAAAGGAACCTTCACACATACTAGTATACCTAGTCTTTAAACTTGTGGTGCTTTATCTATTTTTGAAGCATTAAAAATAAATAACCCGAAGGAAATGCATAAAACATCGGTAAAATAGATCGAAATCGTATCATAGTGTTTTAAGTTACTAAAAAAGCATTCTGGTTTAAAAAATAGTTTCTAATTGTGGATTTATCGTATTTTCACAATAATTTTTCGACCATACAATTTGCAACAAATTTGTACCAGGCACATGCACTCACAAAGAATGACAGAATGAAGACAACCATGGCATAGGCGTAAATATTGAATTTGTTTAATATTAAAATACCTAACTTGTTTGCAATACCTATGCAAATGTTAAGCTACAATAAATTATCAATATATTGCTGACATTATCTTAGATTGAATTGGGCAGAGACTTTATTTTATATAGATGCAGTAGTGTATCAAAGTATAGTGTTCTAAAGGCAGCACACGGCGTTTTCCGCCACAGTGGTGCGAAGGAGAGTTTTAGAGCATACACATTAGAGGGTCTGTTTATTTGTTGCTGATGGTATCTGTACAGCCGCTCGCTGCCACTACAATCGATGGATTTTCCATCGTCTTCGCTGAAGTGGCAAATGTGACCAAATGCACGCCAATTTTCCTTATTTTGGTATTTTTTTCGTAGAATACTATACTTCAGCCGCGTGTGCAGTTCGTCAAATGACGAAACCGACTTTCTTAAATAATTGAAAAATGTTTCTTCTAGTTCCTCAAATTAAGAAACACAGTGTAAAATGCTATAAAATCTTTTTTTCTTTTATTTATTTATTGGATGAACCCAAATATGTATATTTTTTGCTTCCTTTTCAATCGGCGACGGAATAACAATAAGCGAGAGTTGCTCACTTTTCATGCCAATAAAACATTAAAAGAAATAATATATTACATAACACATTTCGTGATTGATGAATTAGACACTTCAGTTTAATGAATCCCAGTAACAATTTTAGAAAGCGCGGCGTCGGAAATTTTACCGCGTGCACACTTTAAATTTTATGACAATCCGCAGCCGACAAAAAAACGCCGTGTGTGTTCCGGTCCTATGGGGTTAGAGGCAGCGTACGGAAAGATTTGACGGGGGATGAGTCATGGTTGCTATTCTAAATTATTCTAAAATCACAATTATTATTAGTAGTCGAAAAGTATACATACCTATATCATTTTAAAGTACTTTTGGGAAGCCTAAAACGTGTTATTTTGCATCTTAATTTATAAAAATTGTCCATGCCCCCCCCCCCCCCCGGTTGTTGTAACCCCTTCCATACGGTCGTTCTGGTTACGCCTATGAACCATGGTGTCTTTTCAGAAAGATAACGGAACTGTATAAGGCGTTCTACGACCTTAAAAATAGGGGGAAGGTTAGTTTACTTTGGTCGTCTGTCATTCTTTGTGTGTGACAGTGTTTTTCTTTTTCAGTTTGTATTTAATGTTTAAGTTTTCTTGATATTTCAGCTCTAATATTCTAGTTCTGTGGTTGTCCTTATTCTGAACTCTAGTTGTATTTTCAGGTTTGACATCTAACATAGGCCCAATCTATGTTTATGTATCCTTTTTAGTTTATATATGTGTTAGTTTTTCACCTGATATCGAGGGTTACATTACTCTTGAAACGTAGTGTATTTTTTCCAATCTTACAATAATAGTACAGATGGAGTACCCATATGATTAGTTCTCTGTCATCACGGTTCAGTATTACCCACCTAAACTTGCAGACATTTATCAGGCTTGCTACCTCATCAACATCCCCTGTACACGCATGAATGCACAAAAATTCGCATTTGGCAGTTCATTAGTATTTCCCTGGCAGACGTTTAAACCAAAACAATGCCTCCCCTAAGCCCATTGTTCTTTTAATGAAGGAGTTGTTTTGCAGCTATCTAGACAGTCATCCGTGACTCTTTAATAGTTACTGTATTTAAATTTGTTGATTCCGGAACGATGTTCCGTTAAAAATAATTTAAGAGATTGCATTTTTAAGGCAACAAAGAGTTTCTCATTTTTATGATTGAATCATTGGAAACTGGGTTGACATCATTCGCATACAGAACAGGTGTTATACTTTTAACGTATTTACTGGAGGATGGGGACTAGCGCAAAACCAAACGGTAGTAACTAGGCTCGAACCTACACAACTTTCGAATTTCCAAACTTAGCAAACTAGAAAAGTGCGATATTCAACTGCCTAAATAAGGGCGAAGAATGCTCAAATTTGTATCCATATAACATTGATCTAATTATATGTTTTTGAGTTATAATTATAGGCATAATAACAGTACAAACTAAACACGGAAAGAATATACTACATTTAGATGGTGGCGCATTAATAGTCGCTATCAAAATAAACACCCTTGCAGAATTCCGTACACTGTAGGATGTCAAAGTTGATGTTATTCTGACAGTGAAAGACACCATAAAGTCACAGTAGAATTTGAAAGCTCGACACTCGCAATCTCCGTGTGTTAACACACATTTAACACTTAGTATAGTTAGCGTCCCATACACCTTTGTCTCGTCTGTTGTTAAGGCTTTGCAGTAGTGAACAAATATTCACTCGGAGCTGTACACTAATAGTGCACGTTTTATTCTTCCACTAGCAAATATAGTACAGCTTCATAAATACGGAAACAAGAAGGTTACAGACATAACCCTGACTGTAAACGTACCGAAATGCGCATGCGTGGCAAGGTATGTGAGTATGTGCTATTACACACAGCTTCCTCTCACACATTGAAAATTAACGGATACATTAATTTTCTAGTATTCCTCCGCGAGCAACAAGTTGATGTGATGACCACCAGAGTTCAGCTAAACACTCGAATAGGAACACAATTTCGGTGCGTACATGCTTCCACAATAAAGCAGATTTGTTTTGTCATAAATTATACAAATTTATTGAAATTACTTTAGCTTTTAGAGATAATTAATCTTCGAATGGGTGAGCTTTTTACACATCTGATATTTGCATTATTGAAGAAGAATAAAATCGCAAACTTTGATTTTGAGTTAAGTGAAAGAACAAATTTAGTTAAAAACAATTTTTTTTAAACTAAATGATATCCATATTAGGACTGTCCTAACCTGTAAAATTGCATATTCAGAATATTTTATGATTATTATCACTCCAGTAATCTTGTTACGCGTTTAACATTGCTCTTAAAGGAGTTGAAATTCAAGATGGTGGCTGGGTTTGCCGAGCCGTAAACTTAAAATTTAAAGTTAAAAAGGTGTTAAGTCAAAATAAAATAATCTTTTATGGCTAGTATTGGATATGCTGTAGTTGTGGGTTCAGGATCGTACTTTTGATTACCAAATTGAGCTTAGTTCATAGCTCTCGATTTTTCAGGTTTTTGTACCTTTTTTGTTTTTTGTTTTTATAATAGGGCCAAATTGTGTTTTCCAGAAATCTGTACAGTAGGACGAGACTCAGGAACTAACTTTCACTTCTACATCTTTTCCAAACAGATATTTAACCCAACGACACCTTTCATTGACCTTTCACCGATTCGACATAAAACATCCATAACTGCAAAGCTTTACTGGATTCCACAAAACACAAAACGAGACCAAATAAAGAACGTCTTCATAGAACAGAGATTGAGAAGGAGCCGGAGAAATTGTATTACGTGATACGTATCCCAAATCGTTTCTATACTCGAGCAATTTTCTGCAAATGTCGCACAACAATGCTTCTCTCACGTTCTTCAATTCAGTTAAGTCAATCTGTTTCCATTCCTGGGACAATTCTTTTGGAAATGTACGTCATCCAGTCCGAGTAGCACAGGTTATAAACATAATCCTAACCTGAACATTTTAAGATTGCGCCTGTGCTTTGTTAAATCAAAATTTGTTGCAAATTACAGTTGGCGTGATGATGACCTTATAAAATAAACCTTACTTGTTGGATGATTTAATTTACACTTTTTAATTACATCTAGGCTAATTTGTGTTACAAAAAATTAGTAAAAATTTTAATGACATCTCTTAAGGGAGGCTACGACACATTTAGTAACTGTAGCAATTTGTTTACGCTTATACACACTTCCTCAGCAAGGGATATTTAATTAAATTACAAGTGAAAAAACATAGACCAAGACTGGGAGTTGAACCCGGGACCTTTACGTTTCCGTCGTAATGCTCGGCCATTGAGCTAGCCTGATCACTCCAGATTTTGGTCGATGTTATCTCACTTGTACGGTTTTACTGCAATTATTGAATTAACAGATTGAACACCTCAAGTATACGACATTGAAAACAAACTCAATTCTTATTTTGCAGCTTACAGTGGTGTTATTATTCATATTTTTTTCCGTTTGTACACACTTCCTCAGCAAGAGATATTTAATTAAATTACAAGTGAAAAACATAGACCAAGACCGTGAGTTGAACGTTTCTGTCGTAATGCTCTGCCACTGAGCTACCCTGATCGCTCCAGATATTGGTAGCTGTAGCAACTATATTAGGAGCTGTAGCAACTAATAAAATACAAACGCACATACACAGCTGGATGGGTGCATCATAAAATAATCTCATAATAATTATAATACCAGCGGTTTTAACCTAAGTCAAAAAATTAAAAAAATTGATTTTTGTTTTTGTTATTCTAAAATTTTTTACGATTATGTTTGATATGTAATGCATGTATATTTATTCTAACACTATATATATATATGTAATGTATTAACATATTAATATATTAACATTATGACTGTATATGTTTAACGTATTAAACACATCTTCATTAGAACAAAACTTAAACTCTACTTAGTCGATTGAGTTTTTTAGTTTTTTCTTCAAAAGTTCATCCTCAGTTATTAACCTCTTCACTAGTGGTACATATTATACTCGTATGTACCAATAAACAAACAAAATTGCTATACGCAAAATTAAAAAACATTGAGTAGGTTTTATATCATATTTAGTTTAGTAGCATATTTTTGTTTTATAAAGTTGGCAATATGTGTACTGACAAGACCATTTAGCTTTCATACGGCTGATCAGTAGACACAAAGTTGTAAGGAAAAAGGTCATGTTTCGTTGTTTTTATTGCTTTGTGCATTTATCTGTACTTTAAAAGTTGTGTATTCGCTGTATGTTCAACAATAAATATTGCATTTAGTTGTAAGTAAAATAAGAGTATTACAAATAATTAGAAATATTCATAAATATATATTTGTTTTTGTTTGAAATTCATATCCCAGTGGTATTACACAGAGGGACGCTAATTTCCCAGTTGTATTGAATAATGGAAAATAATTAAATTCCTAAATTACCCTCCATCAGAATATAGTGATATATTTTATGACAGTGATCCGAAATTTTTACCCAGTACCGACCGTTGATATTGAGGAAAGTCTCTGTGAAACTTGCAAAAATGACGTTCAGTCTGAAAAAGCTGAGAATTTAAATAACACTAGACCCTCTTCAAAAATAATAAAAAATAAAATAAAACCAAAATTCAATGGATGAAAGTGAGTGAAGATGTGGCAGTGTGCTGAAGACGGAAAGTAAAAAAGAATAAACACTCTTTGCACTGAATGTAAAATTTTGTGTAAAGAGGGTTTCGCAAAATATCCATAAAATTTATTCATTGTGTAAAATGACAAGAACTGTTAATTTATACAGATAAATACATTATCCTATTGAAATTGTCTTAGTATTTACTACCATTGGGACATAGACGTCCCAATGTATGTGTCCCATTATAAACAAATATAAAAATTATTTTGGGAATAAAATAAAAATTTATTTGATGTTTGGCTTAACTTATTCTATCATATTAAAGTATGTAAATGACAACTAAAAATTTGGAGTAAAAGTGCTTTAATGAGAACTATCGTAACGTAAATACCAAAAGCCCTTAATTTCAGGTAAATAATATTCTTACATACTAAGGCTATTATGTTACGAATAAAACATATTTTTCAGAATCTATCATACCAGCATTTTCTAAAAAAATTCCTCTACGGGAGAACCATACCCGAAACGAGTCCTATAACAATATTTTCCGTATCAAAACCCATAAACACAACTTTGTTAGGATGAAAACATTGAAAAATGGAGTGTTAGACGATAGCATTACATTCAACTGTGATGGGCTTGGTAAAGTGCAAGTGTTACATATGCTGGAAGTAACTGTGTAATAGGTCAAAACAAATTGACAATAAAATAGTTTAAAATACCAACAAAACAACTTTGGAATGTACAAAGAGGAAAAGGAAACAGAAAATAAATCTAAAAAGAAAAAGGGAAGGCAAGAAGGAAAAACTGTTCAGTATGGAGTTGGAATTTTTTAGTGATAACACTTGTTGCAGTGTTAAAGTTCTACCTAAAATACAATTTTCTAATACACAGGTACACTTCTCTAATAAACCTGTTGAAAATTCGTTTGTAGCGTACAATGTAAAGTTATTTTTCTTAGTAAATTATTTGGTGACAAAAAATTTTTTTTTTTTTTTTAATCACAAAAAAACTCAGTACTAAGAGGTTTATTTTGAAAATTTGCTTATAAGTTAACATTGTTTGAAAAGGTCTACGATAAGTTTGTAGGTATTAAATTTAAGCTCTGTAAACTTATATTAGTTTTTATATGGTTCCTAAACTTGGGCAATCTAGAAGGTACTAATAATCAAAGGTATTTGAAGCTATACAGGTAAATTTTTAACGAAATCTTGTTTTACTAACACACAGATAACAAAAAATGTATTATAAATCTTATAATCCAGTCAACAAAATGGTTCTAGATGGAAAGTCATAGGGCGGAAGAACTAATTTCATAACTTTGTTTGGAGGTAGATCTAAATATACTGAAAGGCTTAGAGTGGACGCGGGGTGAGGAGAGGTTCTAGGAAGGTCCCGGTTTTGGTTTTTCCTTATAACTCGAAAACTACAAAAAAATACTATTACAAAATACAAAATACAATATACAAAAACTACTATTTTTTTGACCCTACAAAAAATAGTTTTTTTATAAAAATTAAAGCTGACTAAATTTCCTACAAAAATTATCCCATGAAGTTTATTCGTATCATTAATAGTTTCTGAGAAACGAGCCGGAGAAAATCACTAATTTATGGAAAAAATATTTTACACCACGTTTTTTAATAAACTTTGTCTCTGATATTCTTTACTGTTCATTTAAGAGATAGTATTGGTGTTGTAGAGTATTAAATTCCCTTCAAAACGAATTTATTATTTTATGTTTTACCTTCATCTGATCAAAACTCAGACCATTTTTTCCTTACGATTTTCGAGAATCAAAACTCAAAGCTGTAGTTTGCACTTTTTGCAATTTAAATGGTTATGCCATCCAAAAAAGTCTTTGTTTTTGGACATGAAACCTCACGTAGTTATGTTTTGTAGTTCTATTAGTAGGGTGAATGGGGTGGGAATAGGGCGAGATTAATGCAAATAGTAGGCCTACCTAACGTGAACATTATAATTCACGCAGATTATGTTATTTTATTTATACATATTAACTGAATTACATTAAGAAGTTCTCTAAAATTTATAAAATACTTGATTAAGGTGTCAATTATTACGTGAAATTTATCTAGATCCACTACCTTGGAAAGAGCTTGTTGTCTTTGATGGCTACTCCAACTCAACCACCAGCACGAAGACACCAGAACAGGAACGCCGGCATCGTGTGAAGATCTCAGCTAACATTGTCTTCAGTTTGGATACAATAACTACCGTCAATTAAGACCAGTTTCTCTCCAACAAGAGCAACAAAATGAGACTGATCTCCACACTTAGATACAACTTGAAACTGATGGAATTAACACGCAACAAGCACCAAGAGATACCGATTCCTTGATTGTGAGAACTACGATTGCGAATGACTTTCAACCTATACCCCTCTTTTGAGCATTCGTTGACCGGGCTAATAGTGACTTTGTACAGAATAAAAACATTTTCTACAAAAGTGTAAAACTAAATGTTTCAAAATTACAGGTGTAAGATTATCAAATGTAGGTTCACATTCTGGTTTGGTTTTTCGATTTTGAGGTAATTTCAGATAAATGAGACAATCTGTAGACAAAATACATTTTAAGTAAAAGTTTATTTAATAAACTGAAGTATTTTATTGATAAGTTTTTTAAAATAATTTTTCCTAAAGTAAAATTACGATTTTAACCGATTCTAAGTGAGTAGTAATCGACCGTGAGTAGTTGGTCGACCGCTCCATAACGTGGACGTTTTCCGCGTCTCGGAAGTTACAGTTATGTTCGTTGAATGTTTTCTTGTCTTGTGTAATAACAACAATTAAAAAAATAATATTTGATGATGAATGATACACTTCGAAACGCATCATAAGCTACGTACAACGAAATCACACTTTGGCTAAAAGGCAAACTCAGTTATATATAATTGTGACTTGAACTACAACAATAAATTAAAAATGTAGGTGAAACTATGCACGTTGAAATTAGACACGGAGTTAGCACACACCTAATATATCGGTAAGAGAAGAAACGGTAAGTTCAGGTCTCTTAAAAATTATGAATCGATTTTATGAGACGAAAAGTTGTTCATAGGCTATATGTTTTAAACGTCATACTACCAGGTTGGTGAACGGTTTATGACGGTTTATTGTAATACTATATTATCCAAAATGGTGATTAGCTGACACTGGAACTGTGGTTTATTGAAAATTAATTTCCTGTTGGACAATATTAGTTTGATCGAGAAGTACGACGGTGGATTTTAACCCTGTAAAAATATCTTTACCTGTAATGGAGCAGAAACTCTAACTTGCAACACTAACTCTGAAGTGTAACCAAAAAGAAAACACATTTTTTACCTTAATGGTCTTCTATACCTTGCGTAAAACAGCAAAATTATGCACTTCGTACTACCGTGTTTCGGACGCCGTTTTTCAACCTAAAAAGTTGTGAAACATCTTAAATTGTTCTTAAAGGCTTTGTGCTTTTGTCTTATATCTCATAATTGAAAGAAATCGTCGGCAACTCCTTTTAATCAACAGTTTAAATGAGTAAAAATCGATTATTTTTTACGCATTTTTTGTGAGTTTTAGGCAATAATTTCCATATTTTAAGCTAACACGTAAAAAATATAAAGCCTTCTTTATAACTTAAAGTAGTTTCCCAGATTATTAATTTATAAATAGAATCCAAAACACGGTATTACGAATGCATGTTTCAACAATTTTACGGCTAGAGTCAGACCTTTTGCATTGAAATCATACTGTACACTCGGGAGTTTTCTTCAAGGTAAAGAAGAGCCTTAAGGAGTGGTTATAGGCCTACATGGTGTATAGCTGCAACTGACCGAAACTTTACGGGGTTATTTGTCAGCTAACAAGCAAATAATACAACATAACATGTGCCCTATCTCAATCTGTTTTCTGTCTGTCCGTCTGTATGGGATTTTACAAATACCTAAACATCTTAGAAACAGTTGAAGATATAATCATGAAACTGGGTATGAATATTGATTAAATAGGATACATTGTTAAAAAAAAAGCTTTCCTGCAACAATCCGTTTCAAAATGGTGGCAGTTGAAAATGTTCAATGTTAAATATCTAGAAAACTATAAATTTAAAAACAATATTTAGTGACAAATTTTTTAGACTATTTTAAATCAAATCTAACGGTATATAGTTTTTAATAATTGAGTCATAAATAACAGAGAAAACTCAAATTTAGTGGTAGAATGTAGGGCTGTTTCGTCCTTTTATTGCACACCCTCAAATAAATTGCCATTCCACTTTCAGTACTGGAATGTGCAAAATATCTAGGGTAAAACTGATAGAAAGCTTGATTAAACTCATGTTTATTGTATACGGCTTTTCATAATAAATACATTATAGCGGTTTTACCATATAGAATCTCGAAATCCATTCAGTAGTTATTGAATTAGGCTTGTAAGATGAGCTTCGAGAAACAAAGAATGTTATTTTTACCGAAAAACAAAGAGTCTGAAAGAATTGCAACTGGAGACAAAAAGAAAATTGACGTTGTCCAGAAACTACACAAAGAGTTCCCTTTCTTCACGTGTACAAGATAAAAAGAAACTTCCTTTCTTTGTCTGTACTTCTAGGTATCCTTTGATATAAGATACCCGATGTAATGGATCCTAAATCAATTTGGGTAAATCTTTTAGCGAAATACTATGAATGAAAATATTTCCCAATGATCCAATACTATCGCATGTATTCTTACAAAGCGAAACAGCAAATAGTCTGATTAGTTGACTGAAATTTATAAAAGTCGGTTCTTTGACAGTAGTATTTACTATGAAATCAAGGTTTATCGTTTGAGAAAGTTTATATCCTTCAATTAAAAACACTGCCTTAAGGTCCATTTTCACAGGTCAATGCTGCATTTAATCCGTGTTTCCATATCAGTGAGTAACAATATTCTTCTGCGGATTTAAATGTATGGGTTTCCACAGGTCCGAAGCCTGTCCGTATCAGTGTTTTAATGTTGCTTCAGTGCTTTTTAAATTATTTACCAACGAAATTTTTTTAATTTCAAGGACGTAATTTTTTGTTTGTTTACAATGAACGACAAACAACTCAATGTATGTGTCAAGAAATATCCATTTTTATTCTATATATCTAGTCATAAATATATGGATATTTCATTTCAAAATGAAATCTGAAGCAAAATAGGAGAAACAATGAATAATTATATCTGGAAATAAAGAACTATTATCGGCTTTGAGGTTATAAATCGTTGCAAGTATATATTTCTTACAATCCTTTTTATTTACTTCATTCTTGAAAGCCTAAAAAATAACGTAGACCTAGAAACATAAAACAATAATTTAAACTATCAATTGGGCTATTGGTCTAAATTATTTCTATTTTAGTAGAATTTAAAAAGTTAGAACTTCTGTTAATTTACAAATATAGGCCTACTGATACTGTACTGACACGGCACTGATACGTCACGGACCTGAGTAAATTGACAAAAGTAATTCTCCAAAGTTAAAAGGTAAATTTCACGGTTGGTATATATTTGTTTAGAAATTATCAAGTCTAATCTAAAAACAAAGGGTACAGCTTTGACTCTCAAGTTAGGTTACATGACTGTGCCGAATTCTAAGTAGATAACTTTATTTTAAATATGGAAGGTTGGTTACAGTTTTAGAGAAATTATTCATGTTCAGCAAAGTAATTTCATTTTGCGATCTTTAGAGAAATTATCAGTTACATGTACTGTAAAAGAAAAATGCCTTCAAAAATGTTTTTTAGTTGACTACGAAATTCTTTCTTTTTGAAAAAATGGTACATAACACAATAAGGCATAGGTCCCCTTTATGTCTTAGTTACTCGTTTTAAGAAGTATGTGCACCTCACTGACGAGGAAATACAGTTTTTGTTAACCGAGGAAATCATACGACACACGATGTGTGAATTACAGTAATTACTTACAAATTGTTTTGGTTTATATCATAGATAAACTACAACTTATTCCTCTTTGTTTACAAAATTCCTCGCCAAAGGAAGTACTACCGGCTATAAAACCTATATTCAGAGAAATGGCTCAAGACGACCTGTTAGCTAAATGTTTGTACAGAAGTTTGAATCACTTTATATGGTCTCGAATACCTAAAACTGTATTTGTTGGTTATGGTTCGGTGCATTAGTTGTTCTGATGACTTTCAATGATGGAGCGACAGGAAGAGCTAGAGTATGGGGAAAATTGGGAGTTGAAGTAGACAAAATTGGGATTTTGAGCGGAGAGGGCTGAGAAACTTACTTCGATCGTGTTGTGAAAGCTGAAAAAGCTGCGAAAGAGGTGAATAAGGAGGCGAGAGTAAAGAGGAAACAGATAGAAAGAAAAAGAAAAGATGATCAGGCAAAGGAGAGTCATCAGTACGGTGCTGGAGATTTTCAAATTAAAGAGTTTCATTATTTTATGATAAATGCAATTTTCTGGAATTTATTTTTTTAAATATATGTTCCTAAATCTCGGCTTGGGTATGTTTTAGGAAGCTGAAATTTGTACGGAGTTTGCAGTACACTTTTACCAAGAGTTGTTAGCAAAATCAAGAATTTTTTTTGAGTATTTTCTGTTAAGACAAATTTACATATTTTTGTTGATTTTTTTATTGGTACATTAAATATAAAATGTCGTTCAATGTTAAATTGCATTGGTTTTGTACGGAAACATTATTCCTTTGATAAATTCAGGAAGTCAGTTAACGGGTAAAACTTGAATTTGACTATTTCTAGCGAATATTCATAGGAAAGATGAGCTATTGCAGTGAGCCTTATGTTGCGATCTAAGGTAAGGAGTAGTCAATGAGCACCAATCATGGTCCCTAGATTACGTATTCACACTCCAACAACCGGTAGCACGTTTTTGGCTGGAAGTAACAATGTTTTGAGATTTTTCATACTAATTCAATGAAGGAGATTATTCTGAAATTATTATTTTTTCTTGCACGACTTTATAACGACTATCTGGTTATTAAAATCGATCAAAACATAAAATACCATAAATGCGCCCGATTCAAATCCACTTGTGGAATTTTACAATGGGAGCAGCTTCTGATAGAGGCCAACGGCCGCATGTAAACTCGCGAAGTGAATTATTAAATAATCCGAGGCCACAAGGTCAAAGTGCAAACTGGCAAAGCGCAGTCTATAATTCGAGGCCACAAGGTCGAGGTGCAAACTCGCTAAGCGCAGTCTATAATCCGAGGCCACAAGGTCGTGGTGCAAACTGGCAAAGCGCAGTTTATAATCCGAGGCCACAAGGTCGAGGTGCAAACTCGCTAAGCGCAGTCTATAATTCGAGGAAACAAGGTCTAGGTACAAACTGGCAAAGCGCGGTCTATATTCCAAGGCCACAAGGTCGAGGTACAAACTGGCAAAGCGCAGTCTGTAATCCGAGGCCACAAGGTCGAGGTACAAACTGGCAAAGCGCAGTCTATAATCCGAGGCCACAAGGTCGAGGTGCAAACTGACAAAGCGCAGTCTATAATCCAAGGCCACAAGGTCGAGGTACAAACTGGCAAAGCGCAGTCTATATTCCGAGGCCACAAGGTCGAGGTGCAAACTCGCAAAGATATTTTTTGCCCACTGCAAGCGAAACCAAACAACACGAAAGCTGTGGGTAGAGGCTGAGGTGCCAACAAACTCTCTACTAATAAATTAAACGCCTTCATGAGTAGAAATTTCAATTTTGGAAATTCAATCTACTCACGTCAGCGATTCGGCTGCGTGATCGAATTTGTTTGTTTATTTTACTAAATCACTTATTTGCCGTGACGTAGAATTACTGAAAACCCTTAATATTAACTTTAAGGTCAAGGTAAATTAAGTAAATTTATATTTGCTCTATAACAACACAACCAACCGGCAGATAAAAGTTAACGACAAATTCCAACAAAACCAACCGGCTCCCTTCAGTCCTAGTTAGGTTTATCACCGCTATAAAATTACCCCTTTCCTGTAGACCCAGTCTAATGGCCCGTTACTGCTGTACATGGTACCTACAAAGACGCTCGTATATTTAAGTACAGAGGAGGCTTACATCCCCTTCTGGGTGTTTTTATTTGTCTGCTACCGTTCGAAGAAAATAAAAAGGTACACCTAAGTTGGATAAAGCTAGAGCACTATAAAACAGTTGCTATTGTATGTTTTAGTACGATTTAAATCTAAGGCTGTCCATCCAATTTTGATGCAACAGTAACTTGCATAAGAGTGGTGTATGTGTGGTAATATGGATTTCAAAATGATGATGTACGTGGGAATTTAACTTCCACCTTATATAAATAATAAGTAATTCGACCACGCAGCTGAACCACAGACGTGATTTGAGCGGATTTGCAAAATTAAATGTATATTATGTTTTTATGTTTTAAGCGGCCTACACACGGTCAGTTTGGTGTGGCACTTCGGTGTGAACACTCCAAACTGACACACCAAACTGACCGTGTGTATGCAAAATTGATGTGAGCTCACACGAAAAACTGAACTGATGAAATGATAAAAATGCATCATTTCGGCGTGACACACAGAACTGATGGCAGTCCGAAGTGAGCGTGTGTGTGGTCGCGTCACTTCAGTTGGTCACATCAGTCATCTGCGCATGCACACAGATGCCATTTGGATAGACAATAACGCCTGAAATTTGCGCGTGTCGGTCGTCGTGTCGTCGTCTGCGTGTGGCAAAGTGCTTTCCCAGACACTGTTTGTGTTTATTAATTGTGTGTCTGTTATACTTAATAGTTAATATGGCCGCTTGGACTTAACATTTTCTCCTTGAATTTATCGAACTATTCAGAGGGGAAGAATGTTTGTGGAAAATAACCTCAAAGTATTATCACAACAAAACAAAGCGTGAGGAATCGTACAAACGTCTTGTGGAAAAAGTTCAAGAAATTGATAAATTTGCTAATAAACCTGTAGTTGCCAGAAAGATCAATAGTTTAAGAAATGCCTTTCGTAAAAAAAATGAAAGGTCTTACTATAGTTTTGCCCAGTGCTTGTGGCGAAATTGTGGTTGAAAATTTCAAGTCTTCCAATGACCTTCCCGTTGCTAATAATAGCGGAGGGTTGCTGTAAGGCGTTCATGGGGCGTTATTGCTGTTCGCATGTTTGTATCTTGTTTCTTAATCATAGGAGAAACACGAGATAATAAGCCCAAATATGTATCCTCAAGTAATTGTGCCAGTCTTTTGGATGGAATCGCAGCTCATCCAAAATGTTAATATGTGAGTATTTAGCTGGTTTTGAACGCCACTGCTTAACAAATATATTGCGCTTGATTCTGCGCTTTATTTTTTTAACTAGAACACATGCCACTGCACTACACAGAAACAATAATTCATCGTCTGAAAACATGATCGAACACATGTTCTACACACGGTCAGTTAATAACGTAATAAACATGTACCATAAAACGTAAATAAACACACGGCCTTAACGTATATCCGTTCACGGCGGATTTTTACTCGTGGATGGCAGGTCGAACTGACACACAGAAGTGAGCGTGTGGAGGCGATTGTGCGTTCAGTTAGAAGTGACAGTTAGAAATGAACACGCCGAAGAGACACACCAAACTGACCGTGTATGGGCCGCTTTAGGGTTTAACCAACTATTTGGGAAATATATCTATTCACTCACGAAGACGCTGATTTTTTATGATTTGATCAACTTTGAAGGAACCAGGCGAACAAAAAACTCGTAAAAATCTATATATGTGCAGAATAATCTCCTATATTTATTTTCAGCTAAAAACCCAAAAATGTTTCATTTTAGTACGCAAAATCTCAATACATTGTTACGTCCAGTTAAAAAACGTACTTGATTGGAATTTTTGGTCTAACGAACTCATCCGAGCAACTTAGAAACCCAACTAGTGTACCAAATCGGACTTAAAATGCGGCCGTTTGAGTTCCAACCATATACACATAGATAAATTTAAAAAAATTAATAAGACACAAAAATGAATTCTGGTAACCACGATCGGTGCTCATTGACCACTCCCGACCTTAGGATTACCATAGGAGTCACTGCAATAGCTTATGGAAATTCGATATAATCAACCGACTTCCTTTACTCATTTCAAAATGACAGCTATTCAAACGTTTTAACGTCAAATATCTCAAAAATAAATAATTTTACAAAAAACCACAAGATGCTAAAACGTTGACTTAATTATTGTCGTACTAAACATTTTTCGCACTAGAATGAAACGTTTTAGGGGTTGTATCTAATCAAAATTATAGGAGATTATTCCGCATATTATTTGGTTTGTTACCGGACCTTACAGTGTGAAACCCCAAAATCGACAAAAACGTCTAATAATATAAAAGTACTTGGTTCAAATGCACGAAGGGGATTTCACCGTGATGCAAACAGCGAGCGAAGCGAAGTAGTCCAAAATCCGAGGTCACAAAGTCGAGGTGGAAAGTCGCAAAGTGAGTTTTACCACTGCGAACGGAACGAAGCAGCTCGTGAGCCGGGGCTGGAGGGTGATGTACAATACATTTCGTACACGTAGGCTTCAGCGCATTCGTGAGCAGTCCAATTTCCTAAATAGTTGGTTAAAACCCTAAAACATATCAACTTAATTTTGGATCCATGTCAGCGGTTCAGCTGCGTGATGGAATTATTTACTTTACTTTCTCCAAGGCTTTGCCAGATTTTAGACACCATTACGAGACAAGTGTTGTAGCAACACTAGAACTGATCCCGCATATATACAATTAGGGTTTGCAAGGAGCCTTAGTAGTTTATCTTAAAAACAACAAATCTATAAAGAACAGTGTATCATATTAGCCCAATAAATACGGCATAATATCAACAAAGATTAAGACTGGGTAGGATTTATCGGCCAATAACAAGTTTAATGCTCCCAGAGAGCCAATAAACAAGAGAGGAGGACAGATTTGTTTCAAAAATACATTAATTTTTAGCGCAAAGCTTCGAAGATATATAGCTTCTTTCTGAAAGTATCAAACTTTTTTTGAAACCATGCATCATAAAAACTATTAATGGATTAGGTTAAAACATATTTTCAACGCAGTCTGTTAAATGAACAATAAGATACAAAGTTGTGTGCTCAAGACCACACGGGAAAAGTGTAAACTTCTTTGGCAATATTTAAAAAAGCTAATATTTTTGATATAATAATGCATCAGAAATACATAAAATTAAATACACAAATAATTTTAGGTTAGGAATAAACAGAAGAACCAACACATGTTTCTTGAATGTATTTACATTCACTACCATAGGCAACCAATAAAATAACAGCTTAAGCCTATGGCGTAGGACAATCTATTACACTTATATACCCAATTCTAATATACTATATTAGCAATGCATTCGTGACCTAACCGGCTAAGGTGCAAGTCTATGGTGATGGACTCTGCTGGTTCGAATCTCGGCAAGACCAAAACTTTTTCAAACAGATGGAATAGAGCGTTTCTCAAAATGCATTTAGAAACGTGTGACGGTAAAATCCGATTCACCTCCCAGCAACAAGTAAACTATATACTCTATTATATATAAACACTAGCTGACCCGTACGGCGTTGCCCGTGGTGGTTGGTATTTTCAGTCTTTTTAACGTAATTGTATTCTTTTTAAGTGTTCAGTCAGTGAGTGGTATTTGGCTTTTATATATATAGATCTTAAATAATAAAAGCACTATTGTCATAATAATAAAAGATCTGAAATTATGATTTTAGTAACTTTGATCCCACCAAACACCCCCCTAAAATTTCGAATTTTTTCAAACCCTTTCTTGGTGAGCACCTATGGCCCTAGAGGAAGCTACATACCTAATTTCATTCCAATCCATTCGGTAGTTTTGAAGAAGTCGTTTTTTAATAACTTTGATCCCCCAAACCCCCCCAA
>JAGFPH010000009.1:1681689-1708376 GCA_018207615.1 Philaenus spumarius | reverse complement strand
CACAATTGTTTCTTATGTGACGCATAAAACAATTAAAGCCCTCGCATTTCGATTATTTGCAGTTTAATTGGTGAACACGTGAATACCAACCGCTAAAACAATAAGAACTCATTATTTTACTTCCCTTGAAGCTGCAAAACATTTATTTCATAAACCCATTTAATTTCGTTCGTCTAAGGGTTTAAAATGGTGTAACTACCTCTTTACAGTAAATAATAATTCACTAATTTCCTACAAGAAAAAAAACTGAAATTTGTTAACTTACGTATTATTTGTATGTGATATACAAGAAACAAAATACATTTTCATTTTGATTTCTTAATCTAAGTGTTGAAATTGGATATCTACAAATGAAATTCGTACACTTGCTTCGAAACCAGAAACTTGGAACGTATTTACAGGTTTACTTGGAACGTGGAATTTAAGTTATTTTCAGGAAAGAAAAAACAATTCCATTTCGATTATTTTCGTCTAAGGGGTAAAATAGTTCAGGTAAATGTGCTCGTAGACGTGAAATTCACCTCAAACCCGTTTTTTTTTTTCATGTTCGCTTGTGAGTTTTAAGTAATAAACTGGCAAAAGACGGAATTGTCAGCACTTACTAGAGCATAACTGAGTACGTAAGCCTAAATGGAAAATATAGACAGATGTGGACGAAACTCACAGTACTTTTTTGCGCCAGAGAACGCGGATCTGAATTTTGTAATTGTGTGTAATGATAAGGTTTAATATTTACTCCATATTTCTCAATTCATATCTACGAGCGATTCCGCGGGTTCCATTTAGTAATTCAAATAAGTAACTTTAAAACTGATATGGTTTTTTAAATAGAAAAATATTCGACAGAGGAAAAGAAAGTTGATGTAAGCCTTTTTGTTTCTTTTTCTAATGAGGAACGGAAAATCTGCTGTAACATAACTAATACTTCATGCTCCATTTTTCCTCAAAAGAGTGATAATTGTACCCACAAAAAATAATATTTTTGCCCCCAAAAAATTATAATTTCCCCACCCCCAATGTGATAATTTTTCCCAAAAAAGTGATGATTGTTGCTCCAAAAGTGATAGTTATACCCACAAAAAAGTAATATGTTTCCCCAAAAAGAGATGATTTTTCCACAAAAGTGATAATTTAAAAAAGTTTAATTTTACCACCAAAAAGTTATAATTTTCCTCTTAAAATGATTATTTTTTCCTCCAAAAAAGTGATAATTTCCACCCCAAACAGTGATAATTTGAACCGAAGTATTTTTTTCCAAAATTTATGTTTTCCCCCCTTCAAGAAAAATGTTAATTATTGTTCTCACAAAAAATTATAATTTGTCAACCAAAAATTTAAATTTTTAGACAAAAAAAGGTATGATTTATCCACCAACACAGTGATAATTTGCCCCAAAAAGGTACGATGTACCCACCAAACCAGTAATAATTTTTCAAAAAAGTTTTGATTTATCCACCAAAACAGAATTAATATTCCCTAAAAAAATTACGATTTATCCACTAAAAACGAATGATTTAACCACCAAAACAGTGATAATTTTTCCAAAAAAGTTATGATTTAACCAAAACAGTGATAATTTTCCCCATAAAACTTATGATTTATACACCAAAACAGAAATAATTTTCCCCAAAAAGGTATGATTTATCCACGAAAACAGTGATAATTGTCCCCAAAAAGGTATGATTTATCCACCAAAACAGTTATAATTTTCCCAAAAAAGTATGATTTATACACTAAAACAGTGATAGTTTTCCCAAAAACGTTATGGTTTATCCACCGAAACAATGATAAATTTCCCCAAAAATCAACTCTTTACAAAACATTATTACAAAGTAATATTTTGCTCAATTAGTATCATAATTTCAAACGCTTACTCGACGAATTTCAATTCATTCTTTATCTCACCGCTTCATACAGACTCGAGTAGATTTTATTAATTCTTCCCATTAAACCCACTCTGTAAGCTTTCAAGCGTCTTAATACAGTTAAGTTTAATGAAGGCAATTTACCGTAATTTAACAGATTAAAGCATCCCTTTCTTTTGTCAAGCCTCAGGACGCGTCATTATTTATGAACTGGATTTTGTTTTTTCAATATATTTCATTTTACCTCTTTTTAAACCAACAGAACCAGAACAGAACTTTTGATTGTATTAAACGAACATGTGGGAAAGACATGCGTGCTTCGCACGCCAACCTCCTTTCTACCTCCACACATCCCTATATATAAAAATTAATGTTTCTCTGTCCTCTACATACTAAAAAAACTATTCAATCGATTTTACTAAAACTGTCAAATATTATCCTTTATAATGTCAGGAGTGTTTATACATTACAATAATTAATAATTATTACTACAGTCTAGGTTGTTGAAATTGGGTTCCTACCCCTATATACAATATATATAAATTATTGATCGAACTTTTTACAAGCTATAAAACTCAAATTGTGCAATATTAACTCTTAAGTGGTATAAAAACAATTTTCAATTCGATTATTTAAGTCAAAGGGATGAAATGGGATAACTACCTCTCAAATTAAATAAAAGTAAATGTGTGTGGTCGTGGGACCCCAGTCAGGAACGAAGTTCATCACGCCTTTTCTTCAATTCTTTTACCAGCCTTGACGGCAACATACATACACATAATTTTAATCTTTCAATTGCCGTTTATTATTAGTTTGTTTTTTATACAAACATTTACTGTTTCCATTCGTTTAATGTTATTATAATAAATGTGTAGAATTAATTATAACATCAAAGCTACGATGGCAAACACAGGTAAATGTCCATTTATTTTAAATATATTCTATAAACATAAAATGTTGGTTCATCAGTCTAGGCCTAACCTAAAATTATTGCATGTATGTTGCCGTTAAGGCAGGTAAAATAAATTAAATATAAAACAATCATTTTAAGTTTAGCCTAAACTGATGAACCAACATTTTATGTTTATTTAATGTATTTCAGCGCTTGACGATAATATCTGAACTAAGCCGGATGGAACGATCGTCTCTTAATTTAAATTGATGAATCAAAACACATGTTTCTTGAATGTTTACATTCATTTCCAAGCAACCAATTTGATAACGCTTTTTCGTTACGCGTATTTTCTAAGTGTAATCAAGATAGCAACCAGTTTGATAACGCCTTTTCGTTACGCTTTACATTTTCTATTTGTTAACTCAAACTGTAACCCGCGTTAAGGAACTACGTTCCAATAATCCATACACTTACTTTTTCTATACGCTCAAAAACTCAAAACTCATTTCACTACAAATTTCACAATTTACAAATATTAGAAGCAGGATTGTTTTGAGAAAATTGTCACTACGATTTGCAGATATTTGAGAAAATAATAGATTAAAATGGGGTAAGTACGACTAAATAATCATAATTATTTGCAACAACTACCTACAAGCTATAAAGCTAAACTTGTGTAATATTATTCTTAAGTGTAATAAAAACCATTTGTAGGCCTAATTCGATTACTTGAGTCAAGTTAATGAAATGTTATAACTGCCCTTAAAGTTAAATAATAATTAAAATGTGATAGCATCCATTTAAAATAAATTGCACCAACATTAAGCACCCATATGTTTAATACGCCCTGATCATAGGAACAATTCACTTCAAAATTCATTTTTCAATACACTCACTAAATTGTGTTTGTTAATTTAATCTACGTACTGTATACATTTATATATTAAAAACAAGCAATAGCAAAGTATTTCCAAGGGCACTAGAATTTAATAAAAATGTGGTTTTTTATTATAACATTTACTTACAGTCTCTAGACAGTATGTTTCCAGTTTGTAAACATTTATAAGTTGGTAACACTTCTTAGTTTTCTAAAAAAAGGTAGCTGATGCTACGTTTTTTCTTTCTAAATGCAATATATATGTTGGTAACACTTCCTACTTTCAGAAAAATCTGGCAATGTTGTTATATCAACTCAGACAAATTGCTGACAGTTAAGTTGTCTATCAGCGTATCAGTGAATTCAAGTTTTTGTTTTGTTGTTTGATTGTTTGCTCTGTAACACTTAGTGAAGTGTTAGTGTCTATACAATATATATAAAGGGAAAAATTAAATTTGTTGTACTTCTATTAGAATTGGTGGTCACACACATCTGCACTAATACCAATAGAAATGTAAATTAAAGGAGATATAGATAGCGTGTCATTCGAAGTAGTAGATAAAATAATGAATTTAAATGTAGGCCTATATTTTGTTTATACAAATGAATAAATTCATAAAAATGTAAAACAAATTTTCCTTATATGAATTATGTTGTGCAAAACTTTCCACAAAAACTGCAGAAATATTTAGTAAATTTAATCCATACTTTAATTTAAGTAACAGAATTGTTATCTAGTTTTATTGTGCCATGAATGTGGCACTATACGGATGGAGACTGTAATAAATTTACAGATGACAAACCTCGGCCGCCCATTCATCATCACAATCATTCGTAACTTAATCAAATAGAATAGATTATGTCCTATGAATATTCACAGTGGCATTGGGCTCACATTATCATAGATTACAACTGAAAGGGGTTTGTGGTGATCTGAATGCCGAGAGAACGTATACGACAGATGTTCCAACAAAAATATCTAAAACTTGCATGATTTAACATTTTTTTCTGCAGTGACTTAGTTTAAAAGGAGACTAATTTTTAAACTTTTTGTTTTATTTGGCGGATGCTTTCAAGATCATTTAATTGTCAATTTGCATAGCATTATTGATATCAACATTTCATTGGCATAGCCTACATTATCCAGCAATGCACAATAAAAAGTTTGTCAGCAAATATTGGTAAATACCAATATTTCAAAAGACTTAAATTATTAAAACAAAAAATAAAAAAATATTTCAATATTGAAAGCAAGTTCGATAAGAAGAAATCTTTGTCCTAGACACAGTTAACAGATTATAACGGATACTAGCAACACACGTGTACACATAAACATTTATGTTACGTTAACAGATATTTCAATCAAATCAGCTGCATTAGAAGAACTTGCTCTGAAAGCAAATGAAAAGATTCAGATTACATTTCACACAGCTTTAGCGAACAATGAAGAATAGCATGGGAATTGTATGACAGGAATTCACAAATATAAAACTTTTTTTGGGGGAAGATGAGTGTAAAATGTTAGTTTATGCGTCTACTATGTAAGTTGGCTCCACCAGATTCGACTTACGCATCAATCTTTGCTCGGCTTGAGATGTCTGACCCGTATATCTTTATATTTATGTGAGAATGTGAATATAAGCCCATCAGTATGTAAAACCAGCCTGTCATATTTTTTCAGTATTTTTCTTTATTTTTTTGTCTCTTTCATTTTTTCGTATTGTTTTTCTCTTGGGATTTTCAATCTGTAACTGTATAATTTCTACTACACTCTGACCGTCACAGTAACGATAACGCAGATGAACCGCTGACTGAGTTGAGCGAATTTACAAAATTAAGTTTACATATGTTAGGGTTTCAAACAACTATTTGGGAAATCGGTCCACTCACGAAGGCGCTGAATAGCTGAATACCTGTAAGAAAAATATTAGTAGAATTTGTTTCTTACCTCAGCCTCACGAGCTTCGTTCCGCACATAGCACCTCGACCTTGTGGCCTCAGATTATGTACTGCTTGCGATGGACAAACTTGTGAAGTGGCATTGCACCCGTGCCGACGGCCTCAGAAACTGCCCCACGTGGATTTGTACCGGGTACTTTTATTGTGTTTTACCAAAATACAATACATTTCGGGTGAAAAATAAAACAAAAGTTGCAGAATAATCTCCTACATTACTAGCCAAAATTTTAAAGAAAATAAGAGCTATTTCACTCGACCCAACTTGAAAACGGTTGGTCGAAGGAGGGTAAAACTTCATTCCTATACGTTTTAGAACATTTCAAGACGGTACCCAAAATACATTAATTTGTAAATGGGCCTATTTACAAGGTGTCAAAAAAGTCTGGGAACGGCTTAATATCTCAAAATGTACGAGTCTTATGAGATAGAAATAAAAGCATTTATTCACAACCATAAAAGAACTACTTTTTGGAGAGTTTGAAATTGTTGTCCACCATCTTGGATCCGCCATCTTGGAATGAACTTTTTTTTTTAATGGGAAGGTGGTCATGTGATACATTATTTCGATGTAGAATTTCAAGAGAAAACCAAACAATGAAATTTTCACATCCATATCTTTAACCGATTAAAAATGGCGGTTAAAACATAGAAAACGTGTTTTCCGATTTTGCCCAATTTTGCTGTACTATTGTTTTATTAAAATATTAATTATTTTCTTTTTGGATTCAGAATTACATAAGCTTTCAAACGATATGCTACACAACTGTATTTAATTCAACCACTTGAAATCAATTTTGAAAAGATCAAAATAACTGTACTAATTTTTCTTAAATACTCCCAAATATCGTTGTGTGGCATATCGTTTGAAAGCTTATTTAATTCTGAATCCAAAAAGAATAATAATTAATATTTAAAAAAAAATAGTACTGCAAAGTGGGGCAAAATCGGAAAACACGATTTCGATGTTTTTGGCCGCCATTTTGAATCGGTTAAAGATATGGATGTGCAAATTTCACAGTTGGTTCTCTCATGAAATACTACATTGAAATGATCGCATAATGCGGCCGTTTAGAGTGCGAACACATATAAACATAATATATATTATAATTTTTAACGACATCCCAAAACGTGTTCTGGGGACCATAATTAGTGCTCATTGACTACTAGGTCTCACCATAAGAGTCACTGCAATAGCTCAACTTTCCTATGGAAATTTGCTGATAAGCTATATAAAATTACCATGTATGTCATGATATAGTTTGATCAAATTGCATGTAAGCAGCCAACTCATCACCTATACACAGGCTTTATTAAGCCCATGTAGAGAGTATATATACTTTACTATCAACAAGCAATATAATGTATTAGAAAACTAAGAATAATTCGACCACGCAGCTGAACCGCTGACGTGAGTTGAGCAAATTTCCAAAATAAAGCCTATGGTTTATAGGCCTATGTTTTAGGGTTTCAACCAACAATTTGGGAAATAGGTCTATTCACGACGGTGCTGAATAGCTGTAAGATGGTTCGGGAGTATCTTCAACACACAATGCATTGCGTGCTTCGCACGCCATTCCGCATATTGGGAGTATCTTCAATACAAAAAGCATTGCGTACTTCGCACGCCAACCCCCGGTATTGGGAGTATCTTCAATACACAATGCATTGCGTGCTTCGCACGCCAACCCCCCGGTAGAATCCACCACATGGCTTTGAACCGGGTGCTTCTATGGTATTTTACGTTTTGATCGATTTTGGGGGAACCAAGCGAGCTATAAGGTCACGTAAAAAAACAAAATATGCAGAATACATTTATATTTGTAGAAAAAACTCAAAAACAAATTCCTTCTCGCAGGAAAAATCTCAAAAAATAGTTACTTCCGGTCAAAAAACGTGCTTCCGATTGTTGGTTTTTTTGGCTAACGATCTCGTCCGAGCGACGTAGAAAACCAACGTGTGTACCAAATTTGAACCAAATCGGACTTAAAATGCGGCCGCTAGAGTGCGAACACATATGTACATATATATGATTTTTAATGACACCCCAAAACGTGTTCTGGGGACAATGATCGGTGTCATTTGCTACTCCCGACCTTGGGTCTTACTATAAGGGCCACTGCAATAGCTCATTTTTCCTATGGAAATTCGCTAATAAATAATTTTTATTTAATTTCCTTTAACACTAATCCAGAGCTTAGATTTATCTAAACGACAAACTGTTTCCGCGTAACCGAATGTTGCTTATATTTTATGCTAGCACTGGTGATTGTGTCAAAATACATCTTTATTTCGCCAGACAGACCGGACCGTCGGAACTATCGTCCTGGGCGTGATAGAGACATTTTATTTCCCCTAAGAGAGTCGTTAATCGAACAAGTATATGATCAAGAAGACCATAAAGTTTTACAGCTAAACTTTTAATTTCCGGTAACAAACAGAAAATATAGCTTCCTCAATGCAATATTGTATAAATTGTTGGTATCGGTGATAGTTTACGATTTTCGCGTTTGTATGTTGGTTCGACTGTTTGAAACTGTTGAAACGACTGTATTTATTAGTGTTATTTTGATAGTTAATTCGCAAAGCCATCTGTAATTAAAAAAAGTTGTTTATATAATTATATAAACAAAATATTTAGGTAAAAATACAGGCTTCCTAACAAAGAAACGGAGCAACTTTCAGGGCTTTTTTCGCTGATGAAACTAATGAAAAAAGGGCGGAAACGCTCCTTTTGCCAGTTATCCACCATTTTGTTTTTTGTTCGAATTTGTATACTTTATGAATAAACTATATTTGTATATACAGAGTGTGAAATAAGTTGTAATACACCTCGATATAATTTAAATGGGTTGCAATATCAACGTAGAACCTCTACCAGACTTATTATAATATTTCTGGTGTTTTAGGGGAGGGGGAATGTTGCACCCCTTTTGAAAGAAAATGTAAAGAAGCAACTTAATTTTTAAATAAAACCCCTGTCTTGTTGCATATCATTGGAAAGCCCTTTAAAAACCATGAATTTCTGTGGTAAGAAAATAAAAATCAGCTGACGCACTCGTTCGCTACGCTCAAAAATATTGGAACGAAGTTGCGGGTTGCGGTAGAAGTTAACAAATATAAAATGTAATGCGTAACGAAAAAGGTGTTATTAATTGGTTGCTATGGCGATGATAAATATACAATACGACTAACGAAAAAAGCGTTACCAAATTGGTTGCTATGGCAATGGATGTAAATACATTCAAGAAACAGGTGTTTTGGTTCATAAATTTAAATTAAGAGATGATCAGTTCCGTCCGGTGAAGTACAGATATTATCGTCAAGCACTGAAATTTTAGGTTAGGAATAGAAAGTAATTTTAAGTCTAGGCCTAACCTAAAATCATTGTATGTATGTTGCCGTTAAGGCAGGTAAAATAAACTAAACATACACACAACAATTTTAGGTTTGGCCTAGACGGATGAACCAACATTGTATGTGTATTAAATGTATTTACAATGAAGGGACATTTAACAATGTTTACCACCTTAGCTTTGATGTTATAACTAATCCTACACCTTTATTACAATAATATTAAACGTATGGAAACATTAGGAATTTGTATAAAAAACAGTCTAGTAATAAACGGCAGTTAAAAGATTAAAAATTATGTGTATGTTGCCGTTAAGGCTGGTAAAAGAATTGAAGAAAAGGCGCAATGAACTTCGTTCCTGACGGGGGTCCCACGACCGCACACATTTACTTTTTATTTTTATAACATTATATTACTTAAAAGAAGGAAAGAAATATGCAAAATCTGGTCTAGTGACAGTTATTCGCCGTCAGGAGGAACTTTAGAAAACCTATTTACAGAATACCAAAACCTCCTCCGTTCCCCTCATACCATCCCAACTCAAAAAATTTGTATTTTTAATCCCCTTTAAAAACCATGAATTTCTGTGATAAGAAAATTAAAATCTCCGAAGCTTACTTACGAGACACCGTCTATATACCTGGTTATCAGTCACGCAACTTTTTGACAGTTTATCACTACGCGTTTCGGCAATAGGTTCCCATCTTTAGGATTTGTAAATAAACTTTACTCACATGTGAGCACGTCAAATATAAAGTAGGAACACATATAAATAGTTTTACACAATGCACTGCACAGTGAAAATAAAAATGTTTATATTTTTTATTTTATTTAAATATACATATAAATACAGTCTGCCAAGGATGCTTGTCAAATGTTATTCGCCATGTTTTAAGCTATAAGCAAAAAACGGGAAAAAACAAAAATTGTGCTGTTTTATGGCTCCCAAACGTTGTGCTCTCCTCCTGGGACAGTGCAAACTCAGATTACATGTACTTGCGACCAAATGAAGCTACTAAAACGATTTTCAGATATCCCTTAATTAAATCCTGGAAAATCCAAATTTTACAGGCCAATAAGGTAACTTTTTTAAGGCTTTTGTTATTTGAACAATTTGCTCTATTCAATTTTATAGAATTATATTTGCTCTTTACATTACCTTGATAAGTTTAATTGACTGAGCGAAGCGAGGTCTCCGTTTTAACTCGACCGTTCGGCATTTCGTCTGTGTGTCTGTGTGTCTGACTCACGACATTGAAGAAACAACACTATTTTTTGTTTCTTCAATGCTCACGATTACGGCCAATCGCCTTGACCGATTTTTTGCATGAATGTTCCTTATCCCTAGGCCGAGCCATGTATATATAAGGTTTTTCCATTTTTCATTTTTAACCCCTTAAATAAAATAAAAATGGCGGCCGCACCGTTTCTCTCAGTGTAAGCTTTTTTCCAAAGCCAGTTTGTGGCTTAACCGTAAGTCGAATTTAAAAACTAATGACATTTTGTTAATAGAAAATTTGATTTTCAACAAAATTGTATCCTTGATTGTTTCCCGTATATCTAACGGTAAGCTCACAAAATGGCCGTAAACTTCAAATTTGTTAAAAATCTTCCACGTTTTTGTATTACAACCATGTTTTTATACGTTTATTCTAAACCAATTCAAAAGTGTTGCATAGCTTTTTTGTAGATAAAGGTCCAAAGAATTCATATATGCCAGTAAAAAAATGATTGAAGTAAAATTAACAAAGTTATTAGATCAAGAAACATTTATTAGTTATTAGCATGTTCAGTAACAAAAGGAAAAAGTTCAACTTTAGGCCTACATAAAAAGTAGTAAAAACCATTATAATTTTTTTCATAAATGTAAAAACGTTTCTTAATTTAGTTCTACATAGAATTATATACAATTATTTATCAATTTCAAATTTCTTATTTTGAAAACACCAGTTTTTATGTTCCTACTACAAGACTGCTAACAGAACTAGGCCTGTTTTGAATAGTAATTTAGGAATGTATCCTTTGCAAAAAATGGCATATAATAATAAGAAAGTGTAGGGGATAAGAAAGTGTAGAGAATAAATCAAAGAATTAAACTGAATACTTGTAAATTTCATAAAAGTATTTGACTTAGCTTTACTTGAATTACAAAATGAGACGAAAGAAATGAAACCTCTCGGCGATAAAGGACATACAAAAAATGACCGTTTGACACCGTGGGAAGTGTTGGTACATGGGTTGAAAATAAAGTTGAGATCACTATCACGACGTTTTAACATCGTTTGTTTTCATTATTTATAATATTGGAATAGGATATGGAAGTTATGGAACTGTAAATACATTGTTAAGTTTTAGTTATTTAAGTATGCAAATATTTAATTATATGTTTTCCCTCTATAACTTGATATTTTTAGGTATCTTACGCATTATTAACCTAAATAAAACACAATGCCTCTAAAAGAAAATCTTTAGCAGTTAAAGCTCAAGAAAAGAAAAAAACGAGAACTAGAAATCCCAGAATCGCGGGAATTGTAAAATAATGTTTCGCTTTCTAAACCTTGTGCTTACTTCCTTACTGGCACACTATTTTTAACCTAAGCTCAAAACCACATTTGTTATTTTAACAAGCGAGGTCTACTGTTCACAGAACTACTAGTAATACTATAGATAAACATTATGACT
The DNA here is from genome assembly GCA_018207615.1 of Philaenus spumarius. Taxonomy (NCBI): domain Eukaryota; kingdom Metazoa; phylum Arthropoda; class Insecta; order Hemiptera; family Aphrophoridae; genus Philaenus; species Philaenus spumarius. Next base: position 1,696,746 of record JAGFPH010000009.1, on the reverse strand, counting down.
TTCAGAAGCTTTTGCTCGCTCATGGGCTGGCACCAATGTCAATGTGATGTAAACTTTACCAAAAGCATTCTTAATGTGCAAATATTTTTCAATGACAACTTTTCTACCGTTTATAACCTTGGAAGACAAGCCTGTAAATTAGCTGACATGGCACTGTGGTTTAGTGGACAATAATTTCCGTTAGGAACCTATTAATTCAATCACAAAGTTACCGATAGTGATTTCATTTAAAGTGTAGATAAATATTTTTCACGATACTACTGGAATATCAGTTGTTTTTCTATTGCGTATATTGCCCGTTAAAGTTCGTCTTGTCCGCAATAGTGAGGATAAATCAGCTGATTACAACAATACGATATTTAATTAATGCCCATCTGTTTAAAACAGACGCGCATGAATGGATTAACGAGATTCCCGCTGACCCTATCTACTATCTAGCGAAACCACTGCCAAGGGAACGGGCTTGAAAAAATTTGCGGGAAGAAGACCCTGTTGAGTCAGTAAGAAGAAAACTAAATGTAATTAAAATAAGTGTTAATAATCATATTTTTTGCTGTTGTATCAAATAATTTTTTGTAGTATCGTGAAAAACAGTGTTCAAAACTCGGGGGAAAATGTTCTTTTCAGATGCTCGTTCTCTTTAAATTGCTCGTCTACGACTCCACAATTTAAATACGACTCACACCGGAAAAAATCACACTTTTCTCACTAGTTGTGAAATATACTATTAAACTCTGACCTGATATGGAGATTGCAATTGTAAGAGAAGATCCATAAAAACACCAACCTATAACAAACAAAAACTGTTACACAATGAGAATGCTATTTCTACTTGTAAGCATGTACTATCATTAATACTTAAAACACTAGAAAAAGTTTCTTTAATATCATCTAAATAATTTCCAGTTAAATCTTGAGAAACATACAAACTTCTTTTTTTGTAGCATAACTAAACAGCTCCACCCCCTGCTCGCTTCACTCACTAAACCCCCTCGGAAACTCGCGGTCAAACAAATGCAAACAAATTATTGTGTACTCGGTTATATTCGCGAAACTTACGATTTGTTCGAACAGAGAGGTACTTGGATCAGGGTAGGATGGGGGTGTAAAATTGACCTGGATCCTGTACCAATCTTACTAAAAGATAATTAAGGGAACGGAAGCAATACTGGGCCACATAGATTGGTACTGTTCAAAACCTACCTTTAAAAATTTAAATATCACCAAAAGTAGGAATGTTTCAGCTGATTACTCACAATTCACTAGATACCTAGAGGTTAACTCAATAAACCATAGAACTAGATTCAATCTCAGGTTTATTAACCAAAGTTAAAAAAAGTTTATATGCCCTTAAATAAAAAAAGAAATTATTTATACGCCCTTAGTACAAGAAAAACTTCATATTAAAAGAATACATATATATTTAATTAAATTGAATTTTAAAAACCCTCCCCAAAAATAAAAATCAAAAACCCTCCCCTTTAATAATGATTACAGAAATTATACAAAAAGGTTAGACAAGATTACAAAAAAATTAACATGAAATACCATGGATTTGTTTAAAGATAAAAATATAGGTCGTTGGCCAACTCTAAAGCTAAGTATAAATAATTAAATAATAAAAAAAATTAATTATGAGACGTCTCTCTATAAAAAAAAAGGTATATGATTTCTAATATACAGCCCTTAGGGCTAAGGTCCGAAATGTGCTATAGCTTGCTCCTCCCAATGTTATTAAATACAAAGACATGTCCTATATACTATTCATTTACACAAAAAAATACAATTACAAATACAGCCTATTCAAAATTCATTTTTTAAAAAAAAGTCCACTGCAGATTTTTTGGTAGTTACAAAATATTTCTGTTCATAATTGTTTATGGTAAAGCACTGTCGCCGAAAAGTATCTATAAATGCTGGATGTAGGATGTTGGCTTATTCAGCAAGTTACAAGCTGTAGTTGGATTTATAGCATAATGGTTGAAAATGAGTACAGAACTTGGACCAGTGTAAAACTGCATCAAACAAAATAACAATCCTTTTAAGTTAGCCTTCATAATATTGGTAGCACAAGGTGACAAATAGCTACTTTAAAAGATTCCAAAAGTTACTACTGAACTTGTCATGTTACTCTTGAATGTTTCTACATGCAGAAAAAGCACATGGTGAACTCAAAATGTTCTAGACTAGTAAAATTAAATATATCAAGATATAAAGCTGGATATGGCCACTTTAAAGTTCAAGATTTTAGTTCAAACTGATTCAGTTGTATAGAAAAACTGTATAGGCTAGTCTTTTGTTTAAAATAGGCTAAGATATGGTAAATGCATAACATAGCATAACCTTTAAAATTTTCAGGCTGTAAAGTTAAGGTTTAAACTTAGGCTATAAAAAATAAATACATAGGTTTTGAATAACTGTATGAATTTGAAAAGTTATTTACAAAGCAAAAGGGTGGAACTAACTTTATAAAATTTAACAAAAGAGTACATTTTATAACTAACAAAAGTAAGGCTAAAACATTCCCATACCTGGCAACCAGAAGTAAAGGCTTATAACAAATACATATCAATTTGCCTTGCGTATAACTCGCGACTAAATAAAAAGAAAAGCCACGACATTGTTAACTATATTACAGAGACATTACAAGGTGGACCTTCCTGTAGCAGAACTAATGGCCGACGTTCTTCTCGAATATTCTATGACTAAGTAAGATTAACGGACCAGATATACATCAGCTGTTCAGATTTCAGATTAGCTGTCGCATAACAACGACCTCTGCACAGGTATGCACGCATGCAAAAAAAAGAAAGTACTGATACCGTACAGAGTCGGTACCTAGTGGAGAAAGGAGTAACTACTCGGAAAGGTCGGTAAGGGTAGATGCAGAAAGGTTGTAAACTGTCGGTAAGACGCTACAATCCTGATGCATCTGGGCAGCAGAGCCAGAATTTTGATTAGTTCAAAAGCACGTGAAACAGGGTAGGGTGGTGGGAGTAGCGACGACCTGGATCTTGAACCATGAGCAGTAGAGACAAAGCTTTGATTAGAACAGAGGCACTTGGACCATGTTAGGTGGTGGGGGTAGCGCTACGAACTGGATCCTGACGCATGCGCAGTAAGGCCAGAGTTTTGCTTGAATGACAGGATTTTCTAAATATAATAGAGAGATACAATATAATATAACACAACAGAACACATCACAACACTATACAATACAAAACAAAATAATATGTACATTTTAAACAGAGGTAAGACACACCTGCTCGCGTATACGTAAACATAGAAACACTGTCGCACTACTATCTCCTACAAAAACATCCTGTCACAGTCTGGCAGTATTGTAGTCTGTGCGTTACATAAATCAAATTATTATTCTGTCGTTCTCTGCATACACGAAAACTGTTTTAAGCTATAATCCGAGTTACATTTGCTTCTGACTACAATGGAGAATTGTGTTGTTCGTGAATACAAATCTACAATTCACAAAGGTCGTACAAATATTGCTTGTACAAGTCAACCTCTTGCATGCATATCTCGCGAACGTCTGCACAAAATAATAGAGAAACTGAAAATCTAAAGCAAAAAAACATATTTTGCAGAATTTATTCTGTATTATGGAATTTCATATAAATGAAGTCGGTTAGATCTATTTTTAATAAATTCGTTGACCGGCTGCAACATAAAACTTTATAGAATTTGGATATATGTTTTAAGACTCAACATTATTCAGTCATCATTATATATGTTTTGCGCCACATATTACCAACTTTGTCTTCCATTATGGCCAAATTTACGTTGTAAATTTAAAAATGTATTCTTGCGTTTCGATCGAAAAGTTGTGTAGAGTAATGAATAGTATATGCGTATACAAGTGAGTTTTTATTTTAAATGTGTGTGTACATATATGTATGTATTTGATCATACTCTGTTTATGGATATACTTGTAAGCCCCAGTGGAAAATTACTGGCAGATTAATTAGGTACACATCAACAGGGAAACATAATTTTTTTTTAAATACTATTTAAACAACAATCTAGGCCCACCTAACTTGTGATGTGGGCTTTTTAACTCGGTTCATTTTTACAATTTATTTATGTTTATTTTGTTCTGTGGAAGAAACTGCTTACGCATTCAAACTACTTATTTCGACGTAGTAAATGTAACTTACAGAGCCTACTATATTGTTTTTAAGAAGTAGGCCCATGTAGCCCCTAATACTTCCAAGTAAACAAAAGATTATAGGCCGAATGTATGGTTGTATTGTTTGACTTATTCTTCTTACTAGCTGACACGTACGGCGTTGCCCGTGGTGGTTAGTATTTTCAGTCTTTTTAAACTAATTGTAATCTTTTGAAGTGTTCAGTTAGTGAGTGGTATTTGGCTTTTATGTATATAGATCTTAAATAATAAAAGCACTATTGTCATAATAATAAAAGATCTGAAATTATGATTTTAGTAACTTTGATCCCCCCAAACCCCTCCTAAAATTTCGAAATTTTTCATACCCTTTCTTAGAGAACGCCTAAGGCCCTAGAGGAAGCTACATACCAAATTTCATTCCAATCCGTTCGGGCGTAATTTGAGGATGATCAACAACGCATTGAAAACGCAAGGAAAAATGCAAAAACGCCTATTTCTGGCGTAATTTTGGGAGAATCTCAAACATTTTGTAACAGACTACTTTTAGGCCTTAAACGAACCTATGTACCAAATTTCAACATTTTCTGCCAATTAGTTCTCGAAAAAGCTGAGAAAACGCAAAAAATCGCTAGAAAAACGCGAATATTGGGCGTATCTTTGGGATGTTTTCAAAATCCGTTCTTAGTGAGCGTCTAAAGGTCCAACTGAACATGCATGCCAAATTTGAACTCATTTGGTTCAGTAGATTTTTAGTTCTGCTGATGAATGAATGAGTGCCATTTCGCTTTTATATAGATAGATTTACTGGAAATCCTTATATATTATTTATCAAATGTTTTTTTTTTTTTCAGCAATGTCATATCTCCCTTAATTCTCCATCAAAATTAATGATTCAAACATCATTTTAAAGCTTATGTTACACGATATTGATGGAAAATAGACAAATAGCTTAAAATAAATGTTTTCCTAAAACAAACTGATAAAAAAACTTTCATATGTAAGTTCATATGATTCCTAAAGAAAAATTATATCTGTTTAACTAACATGACAGCTTGGTTAGATTGTTTACATTTTGTATGTAAGTGTAATCTATCTCGTAAATCAATCGCATTAAATCAATGTAAAGCGTTATAAACTATTATTTATAAACCAATGTAAATAATAAACGTAATTTACTGTACTAAACCAACGTATTAAATCATGTAAGTACTCCTAACTTGCGAAATATTCACACGGGTCAGCTATAAATTAAAATCCTTATCAAAGACTCCGCTTAAAAGTTTTGAGAATTAATTTTGATAAACGTTGTAAATATAACCTTAAAGTATATTCTAGGCTTGGTTTCGAATTAAATTTTTTATGCTAATCATATGTATTAATGTGCGTTAATATTTCTATAATAACACTCAAAATCAACCTAAAAGTTGTAAAAAACATAATCTTAAATGGTTCACACACTTTTGTTAAAAGTATTTCTGCTGATGGACGAAATCGGCTGATACAAGTTGACGAATAAATCTAACAATATAAATAATAGCATAATGTAAAAAACGAGTTTAAGTGTTTTATTTGTGCGTTTTGTCATGTATCCTATTTGTTAATGCAAATGATTTTTAAATGATCTGACATTACAGATGTCGAAACCGTTATTAAAATAAATCATTACAAATGAACAATGTAACGGACCATAATCTATATATATAAATATATATATATATATAACAAAGTCGGTTTGTTATACCACTTATAAACTCAAGAACGGAGCTGAACCAATTTTTATAATCTTTGATTTGTTGGATTTGTCTCCGCCCCGAATAACAGAATATATATTAAAATATAGGAAAAATACATAAATAAAATTAAACATAGAAAATAATTTTAATTAACGGACAAACACAATTTTTTTGTAATTTCTACAATTTTTTATTGAATCTTGCCGACCAATGTTTCGCCCGTGACGACATTGACGAGGCAGTTTTACAGACTGATGTCTAAAACTTAGGTTGATGAACTAACACAGCCTTGTTATTTGAGTGTATTTACATTAATTACCATAGCAACCAATAAAATAGATTAACAGATACAACAATTGATTCAAAAGTATAATCTATATAACAAAAACGAAATGCTGTTCGTTGGTAAGCTCATCACTTAAGAACGGCTGGACCAATTTGGATATATTTTTTTTTAATGTTCTTAATAGTCCGAATTAGGTTTTTATGGAAAGAAAAATTTGAAAAGTTTCCCGGAAAATGTTCAAATTCGGGAAAAACTGAACATCGTTTTTTCTATGAACTCAAGACCATAACTCACGAAAACATCTGTTCTAATAAAATGCTTAGTAACACATGTTTGTTTACATTCATTACTTAGCATTTATAAACAGTTTATTATTCTTCAAAACCAACAGCTTTATAGGTTAGATTTACCAACTCAAAGTAAACAAAAATCAACCAAAAATGCTTACTATATTTTAATTCAATTTAAACATTGTGGTTGTTACAATAATATTTATAAAACAGCTGAGTTGGATCAAAAACTGAACATAATTTTAGATTAGGCCTACAATGAACCAAAACACGTTTATTTGAAACCAATTGGGCTAATTTAGAATCAAGTTTTTACAATTATTCACAACTATCAATTTTTTTACATTAGGTAAAAGCAAACAAAATGTTTACTGTATTATCTATAAAGGTTTACAATTTGTGTGTATATTCTTAAGTGGCATAAAAACCATTTTGCAATTCCATTACTTAAACAATGTAATGAATGGAATAACTTTACTACCCTTTAAATTAAATCAAGCAATAGGCAAACATTGCTGGGTCCACTAGTAACTTTTGAATTAATATACAATCCGGGAGGTTAGTAGTACAAAAATGTTCAAATAATATAACCACACTCAAGCGCTATACTCTTTTAGTACGACCCTCCCGTTGATCATGTCAAATAAATGTGTTTTACCCGTAATCCAAAAACAGCTCCAGCACAAACACAAGGAGTCAATTAATTGGTTCCTTTTGTTTGTTTATTAATAACTTTTCAGCAGTTGTAATTTTCTTACAAAGACTATTTTCAGTTTATTTTGCATTGCAAGTTCCTTATCTTTCATAAATTGTTCGAAGTTGTCTGTTTGTAAATATATTTTTGTGAGAACAATGCCAAACAACTACAAAGTATTCGTCACTGAAATTACCTTCCTCCTGACCAAACAAAGAATCGTACAGAAAAGAGTTTCAAATAAAAAAGTTAATTTAACTAATTACCAACAACTTTCTTGCAAATGTTTTCATTTTGCCCAGGAATAACATTTTTTCTCGTTTTTAATATTTTGTTGTCGTCACTTTTATTTTATATAAAAACTTTGTGCAATTTTATATCACTATTGTAACATTTTATAAATTTTTATGAAACTAAACCTTACTTATAAGCAAATTTCCAAAGGAAAGATGAGCTATTGCAGTGACCCTTATGGTGAGACCTAAGGTCGGGGATAGTCAATGAGCACCTATCATGGTCCCCAGAACACGTTTTGGGGAGTAATTAAAAATTGTATATATGTATTCGCATTCTAACGACCGCTTTTTAAGTCCAATTTTATCCAAATTTGGTGCACACTTTGGTTGTTTAAGTCGCTCGGACGAGTTCGTTAGCCAAAATAATCCATCAATCGAAAACACGTTTTTTGACCGGAAGTAACTATTTTTTTTAGACTTTTGTCCGAGAATGAAACATGTTTAGGGTTTAAAACGATAAATGAAGGATACAATTCTGCACATTTAATTTTTTTTACACGACCTTATAGCTCACTTGGTTCTCCCAAAATTTATCAAAACATAAAATACCGTAAAAATACCCGGTTCAAATCCAAGGGATTTTACCATGGGGCATCTTGTGATCCGAGCACCAACGACCGAATTAGTGCGCTGCGAGCGAAGCGAAGCAGTCAATAACGCGAGGCCTCAAGGACGAGGTGCAAACTCGCAAAGCGAGTTTTTCCGCTGCTAGAAGATCGAAGGAGAACGTAAGTCAAATCTGGAGGATAACCTTACAGGAGAAAGTAAACTGAGAGTTTATAACTGATCATATTTTGTTAAAGCAAACATTAGCCTAGTAGGCAGCGTGGTGTTCCCTGATCAGAAGATCCCAGATATAAATTTCGACTAGATCAGATAGCTTTTCAAACAGATCTATGATTAGAGGAAAGGAGGACGGAATTAAAGCAAAGAGTAGTTGGCACGCTTCCAATTTCTAACCGATCGATTGTAAAATTACTTTATAGTTTAGAACTCACACAAACAAGTTCTATAAGCAGAACTTTAGGTCATTTTAGTTTTTTAAGAGGAAAATTTTAGAGTAGTTTGAAATTCAAATTGTTAATGATTTTTTTTTTCAATTTATAATAAGGTGACCATACGTCTTCAGAACAGACCCAATTTTCGTGGTCGTGTAATGAGTTTTCGTGTACGTAACATGTAGTACATAATTATGTAACTAAAATAAATTCAATCCACTCCATTACATAGATATAAGGACTAGATTTATTCCATCCAAGCCGGCCTTGCACAAGTTAGTGCACTCTAGATTAAATCTAATCAAAAGTTCAGACATAAAGTTCGAATGCATCTCAAAGGTTGATTCATGATTAGATTATCTTTCTACTATAACCAATACATTATGAATTTTGCAGACCGTGCATTTGTATTGGATTTATTTTAAATTAACTCCTATAAAAGCGAGTGTACGTCCGTACGTACATGCATACGTACGTGAGTAATATAAAATATAACAGCTGATTTCACTCATCATCTGTAATACTTAAACAAACCCAGTGTAGATTTAAGTTTGGGGTTATGTTTATAACTTCAATCGTTATAATGTCTTGTGAAGTTGATTTTGTTTTAAATGTGAACTAAAAAACTAATATATGCTATAATATACGTTACAATTTGCTTTGAGGTTATAATCTAGATATAAGTACAACATCTTATTATCAATATATTTTTATTTTCTCACTATAGTATAGTACAGAGAAAGTATAGTAATCGCAAAAAAAATCGACGTTGAGATTTTTGTGGAAATATCCGTTTTGGGACCCCCTGAGTCCAAAATAGTGGTTTTACAAAATGTCTGTCTGTATGTATGTATGTCTGTATGTATACTAAGCTAGAGCGAAAACTATTGGATCGATTTCAAACAAATTTGCACCAGACAAAGAAATTTGCATTAACAAATAGGATACATGATAAATTGTACAAGTAGGCATGTATAGATGCACAAAAAACGGTTTTGAAATTTTTTTAAAAACAACCCCTTTTTTCAAAGAAAACCCAAACAATCAGTTATTATTTTTTTATAAAAAAACTGCCATAACGATTTTGATAAAATTTGGCTTATTTGTAGCCTTTAATGTACCCTACCATATGCAAAAAACCGCATCTTTCTAAAAACTCTCGTTTAGTTAATAATAATAAAAATTACTGATTTTTGGGGGGGTTTTGACCATAAAGGGGGTTGTTTTTCAAAATTGTTCAAATCCTTTTTTCGTGCATCTATACAGGCCTAATTGACGTGTTTGGTGCAAATTTCTTCGAAATCTATCGAATAGTTTTCTCTCTAGATAATAATAATACTTATTAGTTAATCTCCTACTTTAATTAAAAAATCACCTCTCCTACCCTACCCTACAAGTCACAGTGAATCTGTTTAATAATTTAAATATGTTTGTGAGACAGTATGTGTCAGTTCCCGGTACCGTTTATTTTATACAAATTTAAAGAAAAGATACCTATTCGTTTAACTTCAGAAACATTCCTACATGTAAACAGCTGATTTCACACATCATCTGTAATACACAAACCAAGTCTAGATTATAGTTTGGGGTTATGTTCACAAATTTACTTCAATCGTTATAATTTCTTGTTGAAGTTTTTAAATATGAGTTATAGAATTAATTATAATATACGTTACAATATTTGCTTTGAGGTTGTAAACTGTACATAAATACAACCTTTAATCGTCAATATATTTGTTTAAAAAAATTTAAAGAAGAGATATATTCGTTTAACTTCGGAAATATTCGTACATCTTCATATAACATATAAACATATTCGATTATTAATTTCTTTACTATAATATTAATAACTTCTAAATCATTTGATCTATCAATATGAAATAAAAAGCAATTAATTAAAAGATAGTATTTTTATCTTTCTTTAAATATATAATAACGTAGACTATATAAATAAATTGTTTTAACGAAAAGGCCTACAGTTTTATAATTATTTTTATTGTACACATTTACCCGATTAAAAATCTCCGTCAGCATAGTTATGTAGGCCTAGGTAAGACGTATGCCTTAATGTTGTTTTCTAATAGTTTGTTTTTTAAATGATGTATTTATGAAGTGTATCTAATTAATCGGCCTGTGATTTTTCACGGGGCTTACTAGTTAAAAATAATTCATAAATTAAAGTATAGATGTAAGAATAAAAAGTTGTTGTTCAATGAAAAGACAACAGTATTGTAAAGAATGTTTCCAATAGTTTATTGAGGAAGAACAAGTCGTTGGTTCATACGTATTAGCAAATTTCAGTAGGAAATATGAACTATTGCAGTGACTCGTATAGTGAGACATAAGGTCGGAAATGATCAACGAGCACCGATCATGGTCTGCAGAACACGTTTTGCTGTGTTATTAAAATGTATATATTCTACAACGGATAACCTTTTCGAGAATTAAGTTGTAGAATAATTTGTTTTGGCCACAACTGCAACGCGTCGATCTCCACGTTGGCAGCGCCAATTCTACAACGAAACACTGTTTTTTGAATGGTTCGTTTTAGAATATTTCGGGTCCTACGTTTCGGGACGCCAATTCTACAACGGATCTCTTTTTCATCGATGGTTATTTTGTTGGAGAATTAGTTATTTCCACCTACTGGAAGTCTTATAGGCAATCTCACTTTGTTTGGCCTAGGTGTAATAAACTATGTGTCGAATATTCAGTTCGCTGACTATTCTGACAAAAAAATTTACTTTATACTTCCAGTAATTTATTTTTGATTTTAGCTCAGTTAGAACACAAGTTAATAATTTTACTTTTTGTAAACCTCTGAAGAGTGAGTACACTGGAACTAACCTTGTAAATTGCTTATTTGTGCTTGCAATTATTTTATGAAATTCCACTTTATCAATTCTTAATCTAAAATTCATAAACTATTGGGATATTTGAATATTAGGTGTTTTTGTAAATAATAACTTTTTATAAACCAAAATAAAATTTTAATAGTTTCTTTTTTCTAATTTTAAACATAAAACGAAATTCTTGTATTTAATATTTTTCAAATAAAACCAAATAATAACTTTCTTCTCAAATAGAATAATAATTTTTTTAAACTATAAGGCAGAACTAATCTCTTAATTTATTATAGTTTATTTTAATATTTTATTGCTCAATTGAATTCAATTTATACTTTAATGAAAATTTGAATTTGAATTTACGATTTAATGAATTTACTTCTTTAATTAATTACAAACATTTCTTAATCTAACATCCTAAGTAACCCAGTATTTAAAATAAATTTATTTGAATTTACTTCAGGCAATTTAATGGGGACTAACGTATTTTACGCTTCTACCGACCTTTTCACACTTGTCCAGGCGTCGCGACGTTTGTGGTGAAATCCGCGAACGCTGTATAGTGATGATAAGCTACAGATGTTCTGCGTGCTGATAGAGTGGTCTTGTGGATGAAGGTGGAGTCCTGTAGGGTTGTCTGGATGTATGATGGATGGCTTCTTAAAGATGGATGTGGTGATGCCGTGTCTGCAATCCCGGTTCGTCTATTCCCTCGTAGCTACAGTTGCATGTCCTAGTGGTCGCCTGGTGGTGTCCTGGAGTCGTGTCTGGAAGCTATACGAATCACTCCATGTATCAGCTGTCCTGTAGGCTATGTTTTTCCTCCAGAAAATCCCAAGTTAGGCCAACTTTGTATAGACTAAGTTGCCACTGAAGTTCTTGTAGAGTTAAGGCGGTGTCTATTGCTTCATCCCAGATGAAAACCGCAATGACGTATCTTCTTACTTGTTATAAAATTTTTAAAGTTTAACGACGAAAACACTTAGCTTCTAGCACGCTAAAGTATTTTATAAAAAACAAGTATCTGCATCGATGCGTCAATCTACCTCGTAAAAGTAATAAGGCATGCACGATGCGTTAAATTACATCGTAGAAATAAATAGGCATCTCGAGTCTCCCCGAGCAATCGTTTATATAAGGTTTTTCGGCACTATTTCATTGCCAACTTAAGCTTTCTACCACTGTATTTCCATAATGCTTTAAAATCCATTTTTTCGCCAATTTCAAACTTCTAATCTACGTAACTTTTCATCCTGAATTTTATTTTAATTTTTTCATAATTTTGTAACTTGATTTAGCCTTTGTTTTAATTAAGTTTCTATTGTTTCTTTGAGTACGCCCATTTTCTTAAGCTGGTAACCCTGTTCTCCTTCCATCCGTCTCGTCTTCGGACCGCCCCTCTACTGTCTTGCGTTCTTATCTCGCTTCCCGCAGTTTTATGCTATGAAAACTCTTTTTCTATGTAACTCCTCCAGGGTTTTTCCGATTTTCCTGAAACTGACATCATTTTCCTCAGCTCGTTGTTACCTTTCCACACGAACTCGAAAGACGTTCGTACGACTCTTGGTTCGCGTACACGACCCGCGCGCGTTTTTCCGCGGCGATTTTTCCCGGAAAAGTCTTAAATTTCCACTTCTTTCAGTTTTTCTTTTTCTCACTTTTCTTGTCCATTGGTTTTCATTCACTAGCCGGATTTTCATCTCATTTCTGCTTTTGGTCGTCTTGCTGTGAGGTTAGGGACTTTAACGATTTTTCACAAACTGGGGTTTTACTTTACTCCCGAAACATATTTTAAATACTGGATTATTTTTACATAACTACTTCATTTACATACCATTTACTATTTTGGATTGTTAAAAGTTTGAGTTTAAATTTTCGATTAACTGTAAAGGTGCAAATTCTATCACCTTTTTCCTTTCATAAATTTTCTAGTTTTTCTTTTACATTATAAATTACATTTATCAATACTAAAACTTGTTTTAGTTAGAATTTAAAAACCTTTATTTTTAACCTACTTTTTTATCCTTTAAACTTTATGAATTACCATTAACTTTTTTATATATGACAAAATTTCGCTAAAACTTATTTCACCTTTATTTTAGGTATTTTTAAGAAAAGCCTAAAAACCCTTTTCTTTTTTAAATTAGAGGAATTTTGAAAATTTTCTCATTCTTTGAAAGCTCGTATCTTACGTAACTTTGTGATTTTTTAATATCTAATCTTGCAGTAAATACACCCGCGGTTAGCGTAATGCATTTCCCGAATATTTCTATTTTTTATTCAAATCTTGGATTTTGGCTTCCCGTAGGAATCTTTTAAGTAATTTTTATAAGTTCCCATTCCTTTTCAGACAGGCAGGGTCCAAAAGTTTAATTCTACCAGATAACAGACCGCCCGCGTGTACATGCTGATCTCGTGACCTACATTCGGCTTCAACTCGCGGCAAGTCCATATTATTCAAACTTACAAAATTAATTGCAAATTTAAACTCAAGACCTACAACGAGTTTTGTCCGTTGTAATATATATATATATATGTGTGTGTGTGTGTTTGTGTGTGTGTGTGTGTGTGTGTGTGTGTGTGTGTGTGTGTTTCGCACTCTAATGACCGAATTTTACGTACAATTTAGTTCGAATTTGTACACACGTTTTTGTTCTAAGTCGCTCCACCGGGTTATAATCCAACAACCGAAACTACGTTTTATGACCGGAAATTTTAAAGATTTTTCATACAAGAATTAAAAATTTTTGTAGTTTTATATAAGAAAATAAATATAAGAGTACTCTACACATTTAGGTTATTTTGCACAACTTATAGCCCAGCTGGTTGCCCCTTATCGATCAAAACGTGAAATACCATAAAAGTACCAGGTTTAAATCCAAGAGGGGTATTTTACCGTCGGCTTTTCAGCCGTCCAAGGTTCAGGTGAGACTCTCTAAACGAGTTTTTCCTCTGCGAGCGAAGCGAAGCAGCGCGTGAGCAGGGGTTGGAGGATAAGGTGCTAACTCTACTAATATATTTCGTACACGCGGGCAGCGATTCATAGCCTTTGTGATCAGACTAATTTCCCAAATAGTAGACACCCTAAAACATAGAAACTTAATTTCGGAAATTCGCTCAACTCACGTCAAGGGTGATCGTATTTGTTGTACGGTACAAAATAAATATTATAATAAAACTTGAAAATATTTTGTACAGATACATTAATCGCTTAAAAAATAGAACATCCCACTTAATAAATGAGTAGATGTAGACAGGGTTTGGTCTTACGTAACATAAATTTCTCCCTCAAGTTATCCTGCGGGATGAAGAGAAGGGTTAATCCTGTGGGAACTGCCACCTGGCCAGATTTAGGTTGTGTTTGTACGCTCCCGCGGATTTACTAACTGTGTAGAGATAGTGTATTCGTGTGGGGTAATACAATATTTTATCCTTTATAAACGCTTTAACACTTCTCTCGAGGTGTTACCAATTAGACCAGGCAAACTAGTGCGATTTCGACCCGAATAAATAAATGTTTGCCTACAGCTCCGATTTGGATGCAGTTTTCTGCATAGTGTTCAGAAAAATACCAGGACAAAAGTCTACATACGACCAGTTTCGGGAGAAAGCGGAAATGCATCGCGGGTGCATAAAGTGCATAATTTTTTTTGAAACCTCTAAAAATGAATAAAAAGCCGTGAAAATCAGAACTCGGTGGTTTTTGGGGGGCGCTGATCTCATTTCTGATCATACGAAATGCCCCCGGTGTACCGGGGGGGGGGGGGGGG
>JAGFPH010000009.1:1631414-1681589 GCA_018207615.1 Philaenus spumarius | reverse complement strand
GGGGGGGGGGGGGGGCGATTTGGAGAAATTTGTGAAGTTGCGATAGAGACTTGAAAATTTCCTCTCGAGGGTTTTTGGAGGCACTGATTTCATTTCTGACCGATGCGAAATACCCCCGGTGCACTTTGGGCCTCTGGTGGGGGGAGGGAGAATTTGTGAAGTTGCGATAGAGACTTGAAAATTTCATCCGGAGATTTTTTGGGGGGGCGCTGATTTCAATTCTGACCATGCGAAAAGCCTCCGGTGCACCGTGGGGGCGATGGGGGGACATTTATTTGGGGGCGCTGATTTCAATTCTGACTATGAGAAACGCCCCCGTTGCGCTGGGGGCTCCAAGGAGTCGGGTTCGATGGGAGAAGAAAAAACGTAAGGTTTTGAAATATTTTGAGATGACGACTTAAAGGCATATAGTGAGGATCAGGCCGGTGCCCATGGCAACTGTTTCGGCTTGTGCGCAGCTCTGAAGTGTTGGTAGGGGTCACAGGAAAGACGAACAGAGAAAAAGTAAAAGTATGGAATAATATTGCTCGCTTGCTCACTCAGAGTCCATTATAATATAAAGCTGTATTGGGATAAGAAGAAAATACGCCACTGCTGGTTTTGAGTTTGATCGTTTGAAAAAATATTGTTCTAGTGAATTACTAGTTGGAAATTTGTCACTAGTTGAAAATCAATTGGTTGCCCAAAATTCAGTGTTAAACATTTGAAAATTTTTTGAAAGCATTGTGAAGATTCATAAATGATGTCTATGTTGTAAAGTAACTACTATTATTCCATTTTATTAACAATTCAATAAATAACTGACTCTTTTGTTTAACTATGTGGATTTTTATTTAACAAGATATCAAAATTATTTCTTTTAAATACAAGTTTTCCCTTTGAGAATTGAAACTCTCCTATCATAAAATATTATGCACATCCCCCCCCCCCCCCGGCGCACCGGAGGCAATTTGAATGGTCAGAAATGAAATCAGCGCTCCAAAAACCCCCGAGAGGAAATTTTCAAGTCTCTGACGCAACTTCGCAAATTTCCCCCCAACGCCCCTAAAAGCGTTATTATTTGTTATTATCAGTTAATATTTTTTTATAAAAAACGGCTCTAACGATTTTGATAAAATTTGGCTTATTTGTAGCCTTTAATGTACCCTACCATATGCAAAAAAAAACTGCATATTTCTAAAAATTCTCGTTTAGTTAATAATAATAATAACTGATTTTTAGGGGGTTTTTGACCATAAAGGGGGTTGTTTATCAAAATTTGTCAAAACTTTTTTTTACATCTATACAGATCTAATTGACGTGTTTGGTGCAAATTTGTTCGAAATCGATCGAATAGTTTTATCTCTAGCTAATAATAATAATATTTATTAGTTAATCTCCTAGTTTAAAAATCACCCCTCCTACAATAATGAAGTCACTGCCAGAGAAAGTATGTGCCAGTTTCTGGTACCATTTATTTTATACTAGAATGAAAGTTTTTAATGTTTTATCTAAAAAAATAATGTCGGATATTATTCTGCACATTTTGTTTTTTACACGACATTATGGATCGCTTGGTTCCCCCAAAATCGATCAAAACTTAAAACACCATAAAAGTACCCGGTACAAGTGGAGGATTTGACCGTGGGAGAATCTTCTGACCCGAGGCCGACGACCGAGTTTGTACGCTGCCAGCGAAGCGAATTTGTCCGCAACCCGACGCCGCAAGATCGATGTGCAAAGCGAGTTTCTCCGCTGAGAGTGAAACGATGCAGCGCATGAGCCGAAGCTGGAAACTTAGGTGCAAACAAATTCTACTCATGTATACGTACACTCAGGCAGCTATTCAGCGCCTTCGTGAGTAGAGCAATTCAGAACATGTTGCTAAACTTCTCCTCCGTCAATTAGCGGAAATACTGTTTGTGTGTCCGCTCTGCACGCAAAAACCGTTTGACGGATCCGGACCAAATTTGGTATAGTAATAATTGGCACACAAAAGATCTAACGCCGAAAAAAATATTTCGATTACTTACATTTAAGAGGGTAAAATAGAGTAACTACCCTAAAACAATACATCTTTAATTCCCATGTGAATAGAGAGGTGAAATTTTTCACAATTGTTTCTTATGTTATAGGCTACATACAAGAAATATTGCCAACGCATATTGATTGTTTGCGCTTTAAGGATGGAAACTAGGACAACACCCCTAAAACAATAAGTACCCATCCTAACCCCCTTTTATTTACTACCTTTGAATTAGAGAGATATAATTTGGTACATTTATTTCATAAATGTTACACAGAAAAAATATACCTATAGAATTTCGGTCACACCGTCTAAGGGGTTACAATAAAGTTTGTTTAAAACCCGTAAACAAAGGATATATAAATTCACTAACTTCTTACAACCTAGAGAGCTGAAATTTTGTGCACATTATTAAATTTGTAGGTCATATGAAGGAAATAAAAATTATTTTCGAAAAAAAAACTGGATTTCTTTTAAAATGTTTATTCTTCAATTCATGAAAATCAGTTGCTATTATTTTTATTGGGTCTGGGCAGAGCTTTTTAATCTTTAAAGCGTTTCAAAATCACGCATGACGTATTTCAGTACTGCTGGCAGAAATTTTGAAACTCGACGATTCTAAAACGATTTGGACACAGAAGTACTTAAAGCGCTCCAACTTTCTCTTGTGTTCGGTCTTTCCAGCCTTCACCTCAAGGGAACAGATTATAAACACAAATAAAACTCCAAAAGTTGAAGGAATCCATTATTCCAACTTATACAATGCAGTTACCTCACCTCTTACTTTAATAAACCATTAGGTTAGAAGTTGCGTTTGGCGTAACAACTTTAGTTAATTGGCAAATTGGAATGCTTGGTCTGCTCTCAGCGTTAACTTACCTTGTTAAAAGTTTTGCCGACGTTACGTGTTACAAGTTTTAGCGAGGCGAAGTTGGTAAACATGCAAAACTAAATTGTCGGTTGCGATAAAGTTAAAATAAAAAATATAGGGTCAGCACGCGATTTTCCAACTCGAAAGTATGATTCTAAAGTTTTTTTTTTATTTCTTTTGTCTCGCTTTACGATCGGTAACATTTTACTACTAGAAAGTACAGTAGCCTTTTAAAGCAAAATAAAATCCATTCATACATTTTTAATCTTAGTTCAACTACGCAAGCGGATTTACCACAGCGGAGAAGCGTGCGGAGCACGCACAGATCATCACACTGCCTTGCCAACCGAATTGTCGCCGCTTCGAATAGTACAAAAGTTACAACGGAAAATAAAATCCGTTAATTACAAATTGACTTGTGTTTTTAACTTGTTTTACAAAGTACGTGAGCCGAGGGAATGGAACGAAGCCGCAGTTAAATTAGTTTTTGAAAAGTCAATGAGAAATCAAAAGCCCGCTCTCGGTAAAAAGGGCGAGGGGAGGGGACACTCTTTGCCAAAGCTAATTTACTTTCTCTCCATTATAAATTGGAATTTTATTTTTACATACACTCGAACTGGATACAGTTTTATTTACTTGTTACGACAAGGTACTTGACACTGGTATCTGCTACTTTTAGTACGGGATAAATAACAGGTGTCCCAAAAATAAGCTGCCAAAGGTTTAAGAGTATTTTTTCTACAACCCTTACTTTTATAGACCATTTTCTGATGACCGATTTTGTAATTTCGTAAAATCGAGGACGTTTTCGTATGTATATATTTTTACTGCCAAAATTGTCCGCCTATTGTTTTGATTTATCTTTAACTGTTTAGCCGATGTATTGTTCAAAACATTCCCAATATTTCAATAGTTGCTCCACCGCATTTTGAAAAATCACAACAAAACAGCCCTGATTGCTCGGAAGTCAATGCGCAATACATCAGAGAAAAAAGTATACGAAAAACCTACAACCACATATACAACTATAGCCTACTTGCGTACAACCTAATTCTAAAAACAATATGGCAGCATTTAACTGCCGTATCAATTATTATAGACAAATTATTATTTAAACAAAATAAAAACTAACATAACACCAAACAATCAAATAGCGCTAAGTGTTATATTTTGTGTACTTTATGTATAAAGAGTTTTGTATTTTTATGTGCATATGACAACCTCAAAAGTGACAAATACTTGAAGATGATATTTCGGTCTCGAAACGCGTCGTAGTTAGAATAACATAGCGAAATCACACGACGTATTAAACAACAGGTAAAGTACGTGTAGTAATTTCATTAAAAATCAGTAAAGTTTTCATCAAAATCAAATACGTATTTTTGAAGTGAAAACTTATTTAGACGCACCGAGCACTTGGATGAGATAAATATACGAACTCGCGATACCCTAGGCTTTGCGTTTTTTAATTTCGTCGATGATATCTTCTTCTTCATTGGTTTACACACGTACTAATATAAACCAGAAGATCAATGTAACAGCTGATCGTAAAAAAATCGACGAAAATAAAATAGTCAGTAGCTTAATTGAACTCAATAGTTGTATGGGTTTAGTCATGTAACGCTACCGATGAAATGGACTTAGTGCTTCCTCATTTTGTAAGTTAAGTTAAAATAGTTTACTTGATAATACCTCTGAAAGGGACATTGCACTTCCTCATTTTGTAAGTTGTGTTAAATTAGTGTACTTAGTGATGACTCCAAAATGGATATAGTGCTTTCTCATTTTTTTAAATGTCTATATTTCCTAACTTCATTGCTATGTTAATGAATGTAAGTGCATTAAAGAAACGTGTGTTGGTTCAGTATAGACCTAACCTAAAATTACGTTGTTAAACTTTTAATACAAATTAGCTGTTAACCTTTAATATTTAACAACAGGTATTAAAATTAAAATAAAGTAGGCTAAGCCATTCTCGAACCTGTGTTGGTTCAGTATATTTCAAACTTAAAATTGTGTTTTTATTATTATTATTATTAATATTATTATTAGGCCTATTATAGCCAATCATGTTTATATTTTTTTATTCCAATTTCAATTGGGACAAGATAAAAATAATGATCAACTTTCGGATTAAACCAATATAACCAAAGATTTATATTCATGACAGTATTCATTTCTGTCGGCAGTCCCACGACTTTTTTTGCACGACTGCATTTTTCGTATTTGCCAAAATAGTATAGTTATAATACCTTATACATAATGTCCCAGAAAGAAACGTCATCCTGGAAACGGCTAGAAACGTCATAAACGTACAAATTTATAAACGTCTATTATGAATATATTTTACAAACAGGTATTATTACATCGATACTCTCAGAACCACTGCGTTAATGTTTTAATTGCAAACTAAATAATTCAGCTGAACCGCTGACGTGAGTTGAGCGAATTTCCAAAATTAAATTATTTGGGAAATTGCTCCACTCACGAAGTCGCTGAATAACTGCCTCCGTGTACGAAATATATTAGTAAAATTTGCATCTCACCCTCCAGCCAAGCTTCACCCTTCGTTCCGCTCTGAGAGGAATACTCGGATTGCGAACAGCTTCGCTTTGCGAGTTGGCACCCCGTCCGACAAACTCGGATCAAAGGCTGCCCCCACTGTAATATCCCCCACGTGAATATGAACCTGGTTCTTTTATAGTATTTACGTACTGATTGATTTTGTGGAAACCAGACGGACACAAGGTCGTGTAAAAAAAAACAAAATGTGCAGAATAATCTCCTATGTTTATTTTTTAGGTAAAACCGCAAAACGTTTAATTCTAGAACGGAAAATATTTTTAAAAATTTATTTCCTGTCAAAAACATGCTTCCGGTTGTGGGATTTTAGGCTAACGAACTCATCCGAGCGACTAAAAACACCAACGTGTGTACCAAATTGGACGTAAAATGCTGCCATTAGAGTGCGAACACATATATACTTTATATATAATTTTTAATGACACCCCAAAACGTATTCTGAGGACCATGATCGGTGCTCATTGACCACACCCGACCTTAGGTCTCACCGTAAGAGTCACTGCAATAGCTCATCTCTCCTATAGAAATTCGCTAAGTCAAACACTTTAAAATCTGAAGCGATCAATCGTATTATACCGGTGGCTTTTCGATAGACAATAATAAGTAGGCTAATCTCAGTACATAAACAAATTAACATTACTTTTTTCTCCAGTTTATGACATTGAGTGTAGTATTGTTTTCCCTTTACATGTGTGTAATAGGCTTACCTCATCCACTCGGACACTCGGAACGTATCCTGACTAGTAAAACATTATCTCTAAAGACATATAAAATCATTCTCCTAATTGCTTAAATTGCTGTAAAACTTCCGCTTATAAAAGCTACTTTAGATGCAAATACGGTTCATAAAAATGTTGAATAAAACATGGCATGTCGTGGGGATGGCTGCACGTAATTATACTGGCAAAATAGTGTCCTGCAATGCGCATACTGAAATTACAAACCACGTAAATACGTAATTTTTCTATTCACTATCTGTTGTTTTTTTTTCCACTTCTTCTTTCTCCCATTATTCATCAATCTCCCCTTAATGTTTCTTATCTTCTTCTTTTAACTATTCTCCCATTTAATTTTCTATTGCTTCTTCAACATCTCTTTATTTATTTCTCGTCTTTTCTTCCATATCTTCATTTCTTTCTCTCTTTCTCTTAATTTGCCTCTAATCCTTCGTCCTACAACTCTTCGTTTATGTCTCTCTTCTTGCTCAACCTCTTCTTCGTCTTCTTCCACCTCTTCAATTCTTGTGTCTTCCTACTTCTTCTTTCCTTTCTTTCTCCTCTTCTTCTTCCCTCACTTCGTTGCTTTCACTCTTCTTATATTGCTTCTAATTCTTTCACCTCTTCATTTCTGTCCCTCTTCTTCTTATTTCAACTAATTTTCTTCGACCTCTACTTAGACTTAATCCATTTCTTTTTTTCACCTCTTTGTCTCTCCTCTTCTTCTTTCGTCTTTCCATTTCTTTCTCCAGCTCTTCTTCTTCTTTCGCCTCTTGCTCCTCGACATGTTCTTCTTCATTAATTTCATTATTTCATTCTCCACCTCTTCTTCTTTCTTTCATCTTTTCATTTCTGTCTTCCCTTCTTCTGCGTTCGTTTTCACCTCTTTTTTCGCCTTTTTCTCCACCTCTTCTTCTTCCATCATCCTTCTCCATTTCTTACTCCTCTACTTTCTGCTCCTCTTCTTCTTCTTGTACCTCTTCTCTAAATGTTTGTCTTCTTCCTTCTCTTCTTATATTACACCTCTATTTAACACCTGTTTATCAGAGCCAAGTGTATCCTTCCCAGAAGAGGTTTTACATGCAGATGTCTTTGGTGAAATATAGAAAATTAAGACAAACTAAAAACAAGCCCTGTGTTTTTACCTTCGAATGTAAAATCGAAAAATATTCCATTTAAACTCATCAAATTGTGTATAATATATAATGTAGGCCTATCTCATTCACACAATGTACAGTTGCAATGTTATATTTTCATCCTTCCTATCTCGTTATCATGACGGGACTAGTTGAACGTAAAAAGAATATTTCTACACTCAATGGGTTACGAAATTAAATCCAACTGTGTAGAAGCCTATGTAAGTGAAGTTGAAAAAATAACGATCCCTAAGGGCGGGGTATGTCTAACGACCGTTCAACGAACCGGTTAGCTGAAACTTTTCATTCTACATTCCAGACCCGCAGATTGGATAAAAATTATGTTTACGCTGAAACGAACACAAATTGTCCCTAACGATCTACTGAAGTGGAAGGATGCGACGATTGTTTGTAGATTGCAATGTAGAGAACGGTTCTGGGAAATGTATTGCGTCTGCAGCAATCATAAAATCATTTACTTTCTCCAAACTTGCAAAATAAAACATCCCGTGAGCTTCATTTTATGAAATATTCTATTAAAATTAATCAAATTTATCGCAACCCAGTCTTCAAATGTTCACGCAGGAATTACCTTGCGTGCTTGCTCGTCAACCGTTTTCCATCCTAAACAAATACATTTATTATTTCTTAAATATAACTTAAAAATTTAAGTTTCTTTAACTTTCTAAATTTAACTTTCTTGTCCGTCGCGCGACTTTTTTTTGCGGTCAACTCAGAAATATTTGTCACTCATGCAGAGCCTTAAACCCTTAAGGACTCTTGTTGATTTCATCATTATGGAATGATCCTTATTTGACATCTTAGCTTTGAATTTATTTAAGATTCCTGTTTTCTTTCAGTATCCAGGTTACAATAACAATTAAAATTAACTTACTTTGTGTCTGTCACGCGACTCGTTTTCATAACAGTGACGCTTTTCAAGGATTATTCCATCTTCTGAATGGTATCTCTCTTTCAAACTACGCAAACACTTAAACACATATTAACTGTAAAACTTGGAGTGCGATTCCTATAGTGGTCCTGTTAGTGTGTTTTTAAAATTTAGAATACATTTTGTTAAAATCAAAACTGTCTTAACCTTTAAAATAACATATTCAAAATAATTTTCTGATCATGATTACTGAAGTATTCTTGTTACGCGTTTAAGGGTCTGCTGTAATGATGGCCATCTTGAATTTTTATCCCATAAGAGCAATTTAAATTTCAAACCATTTATTTCGTTTATTTTTTATCATAAAATTGTTTGCAAGGTTACAATACGCATCCGTTGTGCACTTTAGACTTCTTTAAATGCTTTTCTTTTGTTATGTAATTGACATTTTGTAAGTAGAAAGTTTGAATTATTTTCCTAACACAATACAAAATTAATAATGAAAAGTAATTTGCAAGCCGGATCCGACATTTTATAAAGAATATTCAGTTTTTTTCAGCACTCAATTACAAAAGATGGATTTATACGATGATTGAAATGAGGCAATGTCAAAGCGATCAGCTGCAAGAAATTGCACTGTTTAGATACGGTTATAGAGAGAAGCGCTTGCGTTTCCGGTTGCTTTCTCGTTTACCGAAGCAGACCCTTAAAATTGCTCTATGGAAGTTGAAATTAAAGATGGTGGCTGGGTCTGCGGAGCCTTAACCTCTATTTCTCAGATTTTCACGATATTTTTTATTTTAGGCATATCAACTAAAAGCATTACAAAAATTTATTTTATATTTCATTTGTTTGATAGTTTTTAATGGCAATTTTTTAATTGGGGAAATAGCCAAATTGTACCTTGTTTTGGCTCAAACAAACAAATGATCGTAGATTGACAGCCAATGGTGTCAGAGGTGGATGGTTTATAGATCAGTTTGCAGCTCATTATACTGGCTTTAATTTGATATGTAACATGACCAGGTTTAAAACAAAATCTCAAAAACCATCTCTTTTTTATTGTACTTTATTCTAACACATTATTTAGATTCGTGTTCCACATTATAATTTGGCACAAATCTAACCAATATATGTCTGAATAAAATTTTGTTTTTAATCTAAGATACTTTTGAAATTTTAAAAACAAGTAAACATGTTGTTTTATTTTGAAGTTGATCATGCCCATATCAAGTTTAAAACTTTATAATGTGCTTTAAAATGAGCTACCAAAAATCCCTCTAGCAACATCTGTTGAAAATCTACAAACATTTATGTGCTCCAAAACTTTATTAAATTTTAACTATATCCGCTATTTTAAAAAACTATGTTAAAAAAACTAATCAAGAAAAAAACATTAGTTGATTTGTAATGTGTTTAGTTGGTATAACTAATATACAAAAATCTTGTATATCTGAGACATGCAGGTTCAAGGTTTTATCTGTTTGCTTGATTTGATACGGAATCTATATATATAAAAGCCAAATCCACTGACTCACTGATCGTGATTTCTCAAAAACTACTGAACGGATTGGAACGAAATTTAGTATGTAGCTTCCTCCATGGCCATAGGTGCTCGCTAAGAAACGTTTTCAAAAAATTCGAAACTTTAGGGGGGTTTAGGGGGGGGTCAAAGTTACTAAATTACGATTTCTCTAAAACTACTTAACGAATTGGAATTAAATTTGGTATGTAGCTTCCTCTAGGGCAGTAGATGCTGATAAAAAAGGGTTTCAAAAAATTTGAAATCTTAGGGGGTTTTGGGGTTTTGGGGGTTTGGAGGGTTGTGGATTGGGAGGTTTGGGGGGGTCAATGTTACTAAATCACGAATTCTCCAAAACCACTGAACGGATTACTATAAGTTACTAAAAATACCCATAAGAAATACATAGTGTAATATATTTATTGATGTAATATATTTTTTGTTAATATACATTTAACTTTGATTTGTCTATCTTCTAAATCGAACTTTTTTCCATCAGCTGTAATACTTCAACAACTATGGGAACCATTTAAGGGTCAGATGTAGTGGCACCCATCATGGAGATTCATCTCGTAAGAGCTGTGTTAAATTTAAAATCATTTATTTCGATTTTTTTGTCATACAATCATCTGTTTTGTGTTTCGCATTTTTTCAATCCCGTTAATTTGATATGTAGGCTAATTGACATTTATTTGAAAAGCCCCAAGTTTGATTTTTGTCCATAGACAATAAAATTTAATAATTAAAAGTGATTCGCATTCCGGATCCGCAATTTTATAAAGAATGTTTAGTCTTACTTCACCACGTGATTTAAAAAAAAAGATTTATAAAATGGGTTTAAACGAGGCAATGTCGATGCGCTCAGCTGCAAGATACTCCACTGTTTGGATACCGCTATACAGGGTGTCAATTAAGTCTGGGTACGGTTTAATATTTCGTATATAAGGAAAATTTGAAGGTAGATGTGATTGAGGAACCTACTGTATGTAAAAATACTATTTTATTACGATATCCAAAAAAAAATTCCGCCATCTTGGATCCGCCATTTTGAATGTAACTTTGTTTTTTTAAATAGGAAGGTGGTCATGTGAAACATAATTTCTATGTAGAATTTCCAGAAAAAACCAACGATGAAATTTTGCAAATCCATATTTTCAACCGTTTAAAAATGGCGGCCAAAAAACAACGAAATCGTGTTTTCCAATTTTGCCCCATTTTGATATACTATTTTTGTTTTAATATTAATTATTATTCTTTTTGGATTCAGAATTAAATAAACTATCAAAACGATATGCCATACAACGATATTTGGTTGAACCACTCAAAATCAATTTTGAAAAAAATAAAAATGGCTGTAACTCAAAAATTTTAAATACTCCAAAATATCGTTGTGTGGTATATTTTTTTTTTTTTTTTTTTTTATATTCATTATTTTCGCTGTACAAAAGAATTGGTAACACTATTAACTGTTAGTTATAATAAAACTAAATAATAATATGTAACTTTAAGCAATTATTAAACAACTTATTAACTAAAAATAATTCTAATTGAACTTAAATACTATTATACAATAATTTCAACAATATTATAAACTTAAACAAACAATGAAAGAAATCATAAAGTTACCCTTCTGGTACAAGGAAAATGTAGGCACTTCAAAATATATCGTTCAAAGTATATCGTTTGAAAGCTTATTTAATTCTGAATCCAAAAAGAATAATAATTAATATTAAAACAAAAATAGTACATCAAAATGGGGCAAAATTGGAAAACACGATTTCGTTGTTTTTTGGACGCCATTTATAATCGGTTGAAAATATGGATGTGCAAATTTCACCGTTGGTTTTTTTCTTGAAATTCTGCATCGAAATGGTGTATCACATGACCACCTTCCTATTTAAAAAAACAAAGTTACATTCAAAATGGCGGATCCCAGATGGCGGACTTTTTTATATATATCGTAATAAAATAGTATTTTTACATACAGTAGGTTCCTCAATCACATCTACCTTCAAATTTTCCTTATACGAAATATTAAACTGTACCCAGACTTAATTGACACCCTGTATAGTCGCCGGTTGCTTTCTCTTTATTGGGGCAGAACGTTGAGGTATGTTTACAACTTTAGGTAAGGTTTTATAATATTATAGGAGTAATAATTTACATTCATACATCCGATTAGTTCTGTCATTTGAATCAATCAAATGGAAATAACAAACAGGTACACACATTAAAAAAAAGTAACTTTAGGTAAGGTTTTGTAATAATATTATAGGAGTAATAATTTACAGTCATACATCCGATTAGTTCTGTCATTTGAATCAATTAAATGGAAATAACAAACAGGTACACACATTAAAAAAAGTCTTGTTAAGGCTTTAAAATCATGATATGATTGTTTCACGGACATCGCCTGCAAACGTCATGTGCGGCAAAACAGGTACAGTAACAATCTTAGTGTGTTGCTTACATGTATGTTTTCAGGCGAACTGAATCTTTAAAAGAGTTAAAATTTAATTAAAACTATGGAGATAAATTAAAACACCAATAGTGAAAAACTTACAATCACAAAAACATTACAACTCCAAATAATAATAATTATTATATTTATTTCATACTGACTTTAATGGCGATTCTGTCGAACAATCCTTGATTTGATGTAGTTTGTATATTCCTTATCACATGACGCGGTTTCAACTCTTTATTTCATAGTTAAGGGTCTGCTCCAGTAAACGAGAAAGCAACAGGAAACGCACTTCCGGTATCACTGTATCCCTATCTAAACCGTGCAATTTCTTGCAGCTGAACGCTTTGACATTGCCTCATTTCAAACCATTTAATAAGTCTATCTTTTGTAATTATGTGTTGAAAAAAAACTGAATATTCTATATAAAATTTCGGATCCGTGTTGCAAATTATTTTTCATTATTAATTTTTTATTGTGTTAGGAAAAAAATTCAAACTTTGTACTTACTAAATGTCAGTTACTTGACAAATGAAAGAAATTTAAAAAAAAGTCAATTGCAAGACGGATGCGTATTGTGACTATGCTTAAAATGAGACCTTGCAAACAATATTATGATAAAAAGTAAACGAAATAAATGGTTTGAAATTTAACATTGCTCTTATGGGATACAAATCCTTTTTTTATACTGGAACAGACCCTTAAACGATACATAAGAAAGAAATTTTGTAGTTCATTTCCCTGAATTTTCTACAACTTCCCGGCCAACTCACGAAATTATTTTACTATTTTACGGCTATTTTGAAATTATTTTACTATAATAATAATATTTTACTATCAAATCGTTAACCTGTCCCAAGCTGGTTCGGAATATTTCGAATATAAGAAAATTATATTATCCAAGCGAAGAAAATAAGTATTGCAGAATATACTGCCTCTACAGGCATACGACATAAATTAAATAAGGTTATTTTGTTCATAGGCCAGTTAAATAAGACCATTTTGGCGCCAATTCCAGAAATAAATGTTGGAAAGCTGGAAATCGTTTTGATCGATTTATTTGACATCAAATTGAAGTATCCTAGGTTTGCACCACCCCCCGCTGCGAGCTTCAAAGGAGGGGTCCAAAAAACCCCAACATTTTCGGCCGTTTTTCAGTTTTTTGCTTTTAACTCCTAAAATAAGCATCTTACAGAAAATTTTACTCTTTTATAAATTAAAGAGCACTAAATTCTACGTTAATTAGTTACTCACAAAGTTTAATTTGACCGAGAAATATTGTCAAAATCAATGGTCAAAAAATGATGATTTTTACCAACTTTGCTTAAAAAGTTACTATTAAGACTTTTAAACGTCCGTAGCGTGGAATCGGCTGTTCTAAATGAAAAGACGTACTGAATGAAAGTTATAGGAAATTTAATTCTGTGTTCAGCAAGTACCTAACATTTCAAATTCGATCAAGTCTACAAATAGAAAATTTAATTTTTCGATACGCGTAGCAGTCCGCAAAAAGGTACCTTCCAGTCACAAATCTACTCCCCACTAATTAAGTTTATAAATTGGTATGAAATTTCCATTTCAAGTACCCTATGTATGTCATTATATGTAATGATTTAATGTATTGTAACAATAAATGAATATGTTTATAGACACAATTAACTTGTTTTTTTGTAAACTTGGCTATAAATATTCTATAGTACTACACTACTATATAGTTTATATATGTTTACAAACTGTAAACATTCTGTGACTAAAGACCATAAGTTAGAACGTAAGTCTCATGGTTCGTTTCGGTTGTACAAAACAACTTAATTCATGTTACAAAAGTATAGAATGTTTACATGCTATTTTTGTAAATGTAGCCAGGATAATGAACAGGTACCTTGGCTTCTTAAGAATGGGTTATATTTTAATGTAGGACCTACTATTTATAATATGTCATTATAAACATATAGTATTATGACACATGCTGTCAATAGTATTACAAGTGTAGAGTAAACTCTGGAACACTTGTAAGACTGATTATATGTTGTTTAACAAACGACACGGTTTTTTTTTAAATTAATATAAAACAGATTTACACATTTTTCTTAGTGAACGTGTAAAAATTTATTTTATTTACAAATATATTGATGGTGTCACAAAAAACTTAAGCGCTAGTCTATACATTAAAATAATGAAAATATATAGTAACATTTTTCGTATTCGGGTTAATTTAATCGCAACCCAAATTTTCTTTTTGAAGTTATACTTCTTTGCGCCCGTTGTAGTCGGGATGGGGTGTCGGTCGAGAAAGGAGTAAAATCCGGAAAGTGCCTTTTTATACCTTTTCTCTACAAGAGATACCTCAAAATTCTCGGTGGGCGAGTGGTTAACGCACTCGACTTCCACGCTAGAATCCCTGGTTCGATCCCCGGCTGGGAAATTTTTTTGTCAAAAATTATAGAAAAGTATACGAATATACGAATGGCCAAAGAAGTATAACTTCCACCGTCTGGTCCGACGCAGACCCAATTTTTGTTTACAAAAACTCAATGTACCTGTAACTCCAGATGTTATCCTAAGGGAGAAATATGTGAATTGACAAATCTTTTGCGCATGTTTTAAAGTAAGTTACGAGATTTGGAATCGACGAATAATGATAGCAGGAAGGTGGAATATGTCCAGGGATGCCTTCAAATTTTCCTATTTACTTTTCCGTCCAAAAATTGTAGTGTATACTATTCGCCATTCTTAGTTATTCGATTCGAGTAAAATTTATTAAAATAGTCCATCATTAATCAGTCAATCTAGAGAGCTCGCGTGAATATCTAAAGAGTCGGTGCATTTAATAATTAGCGTTATTGCTGTTTATTTGAGTTGTTTTAAATCGTATATACGAGTCTAGTCTATTTTATCAACTTGGCGACAAACAATACGATGTGAAAAGAATGCAAACTGTAAAACTGTAAATTCAGTTTGATTAAAAGATAGTATTATATAGAGGGCCTACGGAAATCCCAGGATCGCACCAAACAACTGCAATGTATTCATCACAGGAATTCCCTTCCTCCGGGTCGTACAGAAAATACTGTTTCAAATAAAAAAAGATGATTTAACTATTGTCCGTTTACAGTCTAGTTGACAGCATGGGCAGGCATTGTCCATGCTATTAAAACGGAGATCTTACGCTAGTAGCCCGCATGAAAACATCAACCTCATAAAACTCATTTAAACTAGTCATTAGGAATATGTTTCCCTTGATATTGTTTTTTATTTATATTTTCAAGAATAATTTTTATTAATGTGGAACATTAACAAAACATTAATACAAAATAAAACATTTGAAACATTAATACAAAGTGAAAAAATAGTGGTTTTGTTTACATTTATTTGATGGAAGAGCTGTTTTTTTTTTTTTTTAGGAAAGTAAATGATTGAATATTGCACATGCACAGCAATAACTGAATAATAATATAAAACTTTAGGAAAAATCTTTGTTATCAAAATGAATTAAGGTTGAGAAAAATAAGCACTAACTTTAGTTTACAGAAAACATGATAGCATTATTGGTGCTGTACTACCTATCATGACCTAAATTCTGATGTACAGTACTGTCGTAATTATTTGGAGAGTATATTATTTTAGTTTAGAGGATATATTTGCTTTCAGAAAACAATTTTAACAACTTCTTAGAATTTAAATAGCACAGCAATACACGTTAGAATAAAATTAATGTACCGGTAATGTTAGTTATTTTGTAGTTTAAACTTCATAATGGGGTTTACTTAAACATGAGGTACGTTACTGAAAAGAAGAAATTTGGATCTTGAATTAAACACTGAGACAAGGATCCTTATATATAATACGTGTTTTAAAGCAGTTTTTAGTGTGAACACAACTCTTCCCTTATTTCTGGACCAAACTTAATGTTTGAGTTGTCAAAAAATTCGTCTCATTTCAAAGTTTTGCAATAAGATTTTAGAAGTCAAAAATTCTTATCCTTAATGTTGTGAGCTAATTTCAAAGGTCGGGTTTTCCCCACAAGATTAACATGGAACGAATTTAAAAACCATTTCTATACAAAACAGCTATATATAATAAGAAACAAACTAATCCAGCTGCTTTCGTGGAAGTAAATAATGATTTTTATAGTATTTAGGAGGTTATAGGAACCTTCTTAATGTTAAACTGATAAAGTCTGATTCCCTTCGTTGGTAGTTTTGTTCAAAGAATAGAAAATGCCTCGAGTTCAAAGAAGAAGTATTGAAAACAGGAGTAGCGTCTAATAACTGTATCTGTAATACCAATAAATAAGCAACATTATGAAAAACTAAAAAACAACAGTTCAAAGATGTGCACAAAAACATAAATCATGTGTGTATGTTGCCGTTAAGGCAGGTAAAATAAATAAACGTAATTTTAGGTTAGGCCTACTGCCTAGACTGATCAAACAACTTCTTGAATGTATTTACATTCATTACCACAGCAACCAATTGAATAAAATAACAGATAAAACAGTTGATTCGGATGTCCAGCTTTTAGTACAGAATAATATTTTAAGTTAGGCCTATACTGAACCAACACATGTTTCAACACACACAAATCAATAAACACTTGCGTTAAGGAATTGAAAGATACATCCAAATTAAAAATAAATAGGACATACATTAGGCCTATTTATTGATAATATACGGTTTGATAGCGAGTAACTTTTTGGTTAGGTTTTTGATTAAGTGTACACCTGAGCCTTACTGGTTCTTTCAACCTTTATTATAACTGTTGTTATAAAATACATAAAATAATTTGATTTGGACATTTAACATTATTTACCCTCTTAGTTTTGAGGTTATTATTGATCCTACACCTTTATTATAAATAAAACATAACATATGTTTTTATAAGGTTCCATCGGGGGTTGGCGTGCGGAGCACGCAGGGGTCTCCCCCAGTATTCATAATTCAATGTGGTAGTGAATAGGAGCCGATGTAGTTAGGTCAGGTAGTAGCGCGGCAAGCCACCATAAGGCCCACGCTATCAACTATAAACTGTAAACGGACAATAATTATCTACAACTTTCTCGCTTTAAATATGTTGTCATCACTTTCATTTTATATTAAAACTTACAAGTTTTCACCACAATTATAACATTTCATACATTTTTATGAAACAAACCTTGCTTATTATTTGCCATAGTTTTCTCTAAAAAGTGAAGTACTTTTATTAAATAAATATTGTATGCAAGTAGGTCAAATTAAAAGAAAGTGAGGCAGTCAGTTAAGGAATTGTAATTTTCTCCAATAAATTTATGTAATTTGTGAACCTAGTTTTCGTGGAATTGGTTGTACTGCCAATGCAAGGCAAGTTCTTGGAGAAAGTAGAAGGGATCCCATTAAGCCATTGCTAGTCTGAGGGTGCTGTATATAACCTATGTGTGTGTTTTGATTGCATTGTAAATAGCAAGGCTTTTTTTAAATATTTAAATATGTTTAACAGGGGAACACGAAAGACGTCAAACCGCTCTTTATAGCTAGTCTGTTTCTCCATAAAGGGTTCAATACATTTTTCTTGGACGGTTGTTTTATGAGAGACTATGTACTACAAGTAAACGTTTTAAGTACATAAAGAAATCTTCAGAAATACTATTTTATTGAATTATCAATCAGAAACGATAATTCGTATTTGTCACATCTTGCCCTTAATTTCAAGCCCAATTGAAATTCATCAAAAATTCTAAAAAAGAATTGTTTTTGATCCATTCTATTTGAAATTAATTCCGTACAAACAGTTTAGACATTTCTTTTCCTAACAACATTTCAATATCTTAAAAATTGGGCGTAAGTTTACAACAAGCCTTTTGACATTTTTAATATCTCTCCATTTAAAACGAAATATCGAATTTACATCTTATTTATATAAAAGAGAAATACCTCTCACTCACTCACCCACTGACCCATCCCGAAATCTCAAAAAATACTGAACGGATTGGCCATAGGTGCTAAGAAAGGTTTTTTAAAAATTCGAAATTTTAGGAGGGTTTGCGGGGGTCAAAGTTACTAAATGAAGATTTCTCAAAAACTACTGAACCGATTGGAACGAAATTTGGCATGTAGCTTCAACTAGGGCCATAAGTGCTCACTAAGAAAGGTTTTCAAAAAATTCGAAATCTTAAGGGGGGTTTGGGTGTCAAAGCTACTAAATCACGATTTCTCCAAAACTACCAAACGGATTGGAACGAGATTTGGATTGTAGCTTCCTCTAGGGCCATAGGTGCTCGCTAAGAAGTCAAAAAAAAAAAGGTTTCAAAAAAGTCGAAATTTTAGGGAGTTTGGGGGTTAAAGTTACTAAAAATCCTCATAAAAATACGTAGTATAATGTGTTTAATACACATTTAACTTTGATTTCTCTATAGATCCATGCAAATCCGGATCAGAACATCTATATATAAATGAATTGCTGTTCGTTAGTCTCGCTAAAACTCGAGAACGGCTGGACCGATTTGGCTAATTTTGGTCTTAAAATGTTTGCAGTAGTTCATAGAAGGTTTATACGTAAAGAAAAATTTGAAAAGTTTCCCGAAAAAGTTTCAAATTTGGAAGAAACTCAACAGCCTTTACTGTATGAACTCAAAACCATAGCTTACAAAAACAGCTGTTCGTATAAAAAGCTTAGCAACACGTTATGTTTGTTTACAATCATTACCATAGCAACATTACTTAGCAAATTTATAATCACTTTAATACTCTTCAAAACTAACAGCTTTTTAAGGTTAGATTGAAAATATATTTTGCTGCCCCGATCTATATATTTATCATCATATCTAATGAACGATTTGTCTAAACATGGTGAAATCTCAAACAATGTATACTATATATGAAATAGATATTCCAATTAAACAAAATATTGTACAGTTATAAGTCTTACGAAATTTTTTTGAAGGATTTAAAATATTGGTAAATTGGATTTTTTATTTTTTGCATACAGACTGATCACGATTTCTTAAACAAGAAACCTGGTACAAATAACTGTACCTTGCCCCTCCCTCTCTTTCACTTTCCTACTCACTGACCACAAGGCACTGGAGCATCAGTTGGACTTATCATTTTGATGTTCTCATTCCTCTAAACCGTTCTATTCCTGATACTCCCGTTCCCTCTTATATTGCGGAGGATAATATTGGGGAAATTGGGCAGCTTTCAGACAATGATGTCAAAACTCTCAGTCTCCGTCGACAGAACCGTGTTTGTCATCTGATACTGTTGAGTCAGATCATTGTTCCGTTGTTCAAACCACCCAGAAACGTGTGATAAAACGGCGAAAACGTTTTTCTAATACTAATCGTGCTAAAGCACATAGGGAGTCCGTCAAAAGATACAATGCAAAAAATTCCGACGTAAATCGTGAGGCTGTCAAAAGATAAAATAAAAAAAATCCTGCCGTGCATCGTGAGGTTTCCAAAAAGTACAGTCAACAAAATCCCTAGGTCAAAATGGCTGTCGTTAAAAAAATACAGTTCTAAAAGATGCCACATGAAGGTGCTTCCATGGTCTGAAAAATCAATGTCAGGGTTTCACTACAACTGCAACACCGATTATCACAAAGACAAAACAGTTGAACTAGCTCCTATGACGACATGTAAATGGTGTACAGCTATGAAGTGGTATAAACGACATGGTTTAGAACCTACGATTCATATCCTTATGACACACAAAATTACCATCATTTGTTGCAGTTATTTTACCAAAATAATTATACAATAGCAAAGCATTGTCGGGTCAGCTAGTTTATATATATAATCGGCTTTGTCCTGATTGAATAAATAACTGACTGACTGAAATATAATTAACGTAGAGCAAAAACTACTTAAGATACAAATACAAAAATTTAAAGGTATATATTCTTATGGGGTTATAGACGCACACTAAGAAAAGATTTTGCAAAATGTTTATTTTAAAGCATAAAAATAGTGGAAAATTGGAGGTTCACTCCCGGCCCTATAAGAGATAAATCAGCTGTTCGAATCAAAAGCTTAGCAACACATATGTGTTTACATTCATTACCATAGCAACAAATTTAGAAACAGTTTATTATTGTTCACAACCAAGAGATTTTTAGGTTAGATTAACAAACTAAAAGCAAACACAAACAACAATCAATGAAAACTGCTTACTGTATTATAATTCAATTCAAACATCTGTTGTTACATATATATTGTAAATAATACAGCAACATTTGGATTAAAAACTTAACATAACTTTAGGTTAGGCCTACAATAAACCAAAACACGTTTATTTGCAACCAATTTGACAAATTTATAATCAGGTATCCTTCACAACTAACAGATTTTTTAAAAGCAAACAAAAGGCTTACTGTATTATAAGTCAAACATCTGATGTTACAAATTGTTGTTTCCTTTAATTAAAAATATCAAAATATGTTTGAAATATTGATTATTAATTATTTAAGTATTATTGGTGAAATTACAACGCATGCCGCAAATCAAATTATTGGGGATGATCGTGTCTTTTCGATCTCCGTCTTACATTAATTAAAGATATTTAACCTTTCAATCGTTATTGCCGTAAAAATATCAGAGTATACAATAATTTCTTTGCATTTCCATCGCCATAAGTCGCCGCCAGGGTTGGTGAGCGAAGTGAACAGGGGCGGAACCCCTGGACTATACATATATAAGCGAAGCCAATGATTTAAAATAAGCCTTGAATATTGGTAAATGTTAACATGAAAAATGTATTTTAGGTCAACTTTACACTTACAGGGGATTTGAAAATTTCGACTTCCGTCAGCCGTTCTTTGACCCTAGCGAGAACTGGTACAACTGATAGGTTCAGTAAATCCAATCCAACATGTCCCGAACTTTCAGTGATGCAATCAAACTTCATCTCAACTTTTGATTAGATTAAATCTACCGTAGGCACAAAGGCTTTGCGTAGGCCCGATTGGACAGAATCAATCCAACAGTGAATACATCAAACAGAACCGGACCTTTACGAAGGGACCGACCACAGCCTACTATTATACACTTGGTGTTCGTGTAAAAACTTTCAACTTCTACTACCGAAAACTAAATAGGATATTCATTCGAGTATCACACTTTATTAGCGAATTTCCAAAGAAAAAATGAGCTTTTGCAGTGGCCCTTATAGTAAGACATAAGGTCGGGACTAGCAAATGAGCACCGATCATGGTCCCCAGAACACGTTTTGAGGAGCCATTAAAAATCATATTGGACGAGTTCGTTAGCAAAAAAATCCAGCAACCGGAAGCACGTTTTTTGACCGGAAGTAACTTTTTTTTGAGATTTTTACTACGAGGTAAATGTTTTTTAGAGTTTTTTCTACAAATATAAATGTAGGATGTTATTCTGCACATTTTTTTTTTACGCGACCTTATAGCTCGCTTGGTTCCTCCAAAATCGATCAAAACGTAAAATACCATAAAAGTACCCGGTTCAAAGCCATGTCGTGGATCTTACCGTGGGGTTGGCGTGCGAAGCACGCAATGCTTTGTGTATTGAAAATACTCCCAATATTCGGAATGGCGTGCAGAGCACGCAATGCATTGTGTATTGAAGAAACTCCCAATATGAGGAATGGCGTGCTAAGCACGCAATGCTTTGTGTACTGAAGAAACCCCCAATATGCGGAATGGCGTGCGAAGCACGAAATGGTTTGTGCATTGAAGATACTCCCAATATGCGGAATTTTGCAGCTATTCAGCACCGTCGTAAGTAGACCTATTTCCCAAATTGTTGGTTAAAACATAGGCCTATAAACTTAATTTTGTATATTTGCTCAACTCACGTCAGCGGTTCAGCTGCGTGGTCGAATTATTAAAAATTCTTAATGTCACCACAAATTAAAGAAACATTTTTGTAAATTTGAAATCGGCCCATCGCTCTACACACTCAATAAAGTGTATTTACTGTCATTTCCAATGTTAAACTCTAATAAACTATTTAAAATACTACTAATGTGTACAATAAAATGGAATAGGAAATATGAGCTATTGCAGCGACTCTTATGGTGAGACCTAAGTAGTCAATGAGCAACGATCATCGTTCCCAGAACACGTTTTGGGGTGTCATTAAAAATTATATACTGTGTGTAAAAAAGTCCACCCCTCCCTTTATTTTTTTTTTTCTTGTTAAAACAAACAAATATATTTTGGGGGACGATTCTAACTTAACCCAAAGTATCTTTTGACGTTATCGGAAATTTTGAGTGTCCCCCAAAATCCCCAAAATTTTCAAATGTAAACCCCTTTTGAGAGACCCCTCATTTTAAAGAGCTTTAAAAAAAATAGGCAAATGGTGGAGATTGGAGGTCTTTAACGTGTTTCTATCCAAAATGGCAGCTTGTCAAAGTTTTGAATACAACTCATTCTTGAAACCTGGCGTCTAAGACTTTTGGAGTTTTAATTTCACCTTTGGTGACTTAAAAACTTAAACGACTCTTGAAGAAATGATATTAAATGAAGAAGTGGTCTCTTTTGGTAATAGGCCTATTTAAAATTTTGAGAACCCGCAAATGGGGGATTTTGGAGGTAACTCAAAATTTTCTAATGTAAAAATCTTTTGAGTGACGCCTTAATTAAAAGAGCTTTAATTTTTGGGGGACACTCAAAATTTCCGATAACGTCAAAACATACTTTGGGTTAAGTTAGTATCGCTCCCCAAAAGATATTTGTTTGTTTTAACAAGCAAAAAAAATAAAAGGGGGAGGACTTTTTTTACACACAGTAGGCTATAAATAGATGTGTTCGCGCTCTAACGGCCGCATTTTAAGTCCAAATTTGGTACACATTTTCTAAGTAGCTCGGAAGAGTTCGTTAGGCAAAAAATCGTTCAAATCCAGCTTCTGATCGTAAAGCGAGTTCGTCCACTGCTAGCGAAGCAGTCCATAATCCACGGCCGCAAGATCGAAATGGCAAAAGGCAAAGAAAGTTTTTGCACTGCGAGCGGAACGAAGCAGAACCGTGAGCCGGGGCTGGAGCATGTTTTTTTTTTGACAGAAAGTAATCATTTTTCGTACTAAAATTAAACTTTTTTGGAGTTAAATTTTTTTTTTTTTTAATATATGTAAAAAATTGTTCTGCACAGTTTGTTTTTTCACATGGCCTTATAGGCCGGACGGTTAACCAAAAATCGATCAAAACGTAAAATACCGTAAAATGCAAACGGTATTATACACCTCGAGGAGCGAGTTTGTCCACTGGGGGCATAGCAAAGCAGTCCATACTGCAAGGTTTAGGTGCAAACTCGCAAAGCTTGTTAGCGAATTTCCATATGAAAATTGAGCTATTGCAGTGGCCCTTAATGGTAAGACCCAAGGTCGGGAGTAGCAAATGAGCACCGATCATGGTCCCCAGAACACGTTTTGGGGTGTCATTAAAAATCATATTATATATATGCTATATATGTATATGTATATATGTTTTCGCACTCTAGCGGCCGCATTTTAAGTCCGATTTGGTTAAAATTTGGTATACACGTTGGTTTTCTACGTCGCTCGGACGAGATCGTCAGCCAAAAAAATCCAACAATCGGAAGCACGTTTTTTAACCGGAAGTAACTATTTTTTTATATTTTTCCTACGAGAAATAATTTGTGTTTGAGTTTTTTCTACAAATATAAATGTAAGATGTTATTCTGCACATTTTGTTTTTTACGACCTTATATAGCTCGCTTGGTTCGACCAAAATCGATCAAAACGTAAAATACCATAGAAGTACCCGGTTCAAAGCCACGTGGTGGATTCTATCGTGGGGTTGGCGTGCGAAGCACGCAATGCATTGTGTATTGAAAATACTCCCAATAAGCGGAATGGCGTGCGAAACATTTTGCAGTTATTTAGCACCGACGTGAATCGACCTATTTCCCAAATTGTTGGTTGAAGCCCTAAAACATAGGCCTATAAACTTAATTTTGGAAATTTGCTCAACTCACGTCAGCGGTTCAGCTGCGTAGTCGAATTATTTTTTTTTTAAACTAAGCTAAATACAATTTTACCGGATATTTTTAAAAGTTTAAAAAGCAAACAAATTACACGTAAAAAATGCTTTCAAATTGTGCTTGTTTTTCAACAATTAAGATAAATTGTTTCTGTACCCGGGCTTCGCTACGGTGACGACTTTTGAACGTACCGTGTAGTAATTTATATCAACACTAGGGGTTCCACCGACTGTTCGCTTCGCCCACTAACCCTAGTGACGAAGCAAATGCAAACATATTAAATGTAAATATTCTGAAATTTTCATCGAAATTATGATTGAGTAGGACAGAGACACTTGGATCGGGGGTAGGGTGATGGGGTGCACATAATGTAAGACAAAGATCAAAATAGACACGCATCATCCACAATAATTGGAATTACGGCGTGCGTTGTCACCATTAATATTTAAATAATCAATAATCAACATTTCTAACAAATTTTGATAATGCCAACTAGAATAAACAATAATACAATAACATCATGTGTTTAGATTATAATACAGTACAGTGAGCCTTCTTCGTTGATTTTAGTTTGTGTTTTTTTTTTATTTTTTATCTAACCTAAAAAAGCTGTTGGTTGAGAAGAAAAATAAACTGATTTTAATTTGCTAAGTCGATTGCTATGGTAATGAATGTAAACAAACATGTATTGCTAGGCTTTTGATCAAAACAGCTGTTTTTCAGACTTTTCACTATTTTTTCGCTTTAAAACAAACATCTTGTAAAATCCTTCCCCATTTAAAATGTAAGAATGTACCTTAAAATTTTTGTATTTGTATCTTAAATAGTTTTTGCTCCACGATGAGTCATTCAGTCAGGACAAAGCCTCATAGATTATAATATAGGCGATATCACACACGTAAAATATATAAAGCCTACACGGTTTTTTCATTATTGTCTTAACACACGTTAATTTAACCGCACATAGTAACATTTAAAATTTTTGTAATTTTGTCATCTTATTTTAGTAAATATTTTTCCACCGCTGAAAAATTACAACGGACACACATAAACATTGTTAATAATTACTTCATAAAGGTTACATTTGTTGTTTACTGCATAGAAAAATAAGTCAAAATTTTGATCAGCTGTCTAATTATTAAAGAGACGTAGTGAGATTTCAACTAATAAAATATAATAAATCAGCTGTTAGTCGTAAATAGAAAAAAAAAGCGTAGCAGCCGCATTACTATAGCCGAATAACCTTTGCACAGAATTATAGTAAATTTAATTGCCTTTCGAATGATATAACTCACAAATTGTACTCGTGCTTATGAGTGGGAGAAATTGCGCAATTATCTTACATGGATAGTGAAGAAATCATTTATCGGGAGTTTTCTATGGATTTTGTTCCTTATTCCGGGAACTGTACCTAAAATACCTTTGCACAGGATTATAGTAAATTTAATTGCCTTTCGAATTATATAAATCACAAATTTTACTCATAAGTGGGAGGAATTGCGCAAATATCTTACGTGGATAGTAGATAGTGAAAAAATCATATTTTGTGAGTTTAATATGAATTTTGTTCCTTGTTCCTGACACTGTACCTAAAACACCTTTGCACAGGGTTATAGTAAATTGAATTGCCTTTCGAATTATATAAATCACAAATTGTACTCGGGCTTATGGTGGTAAAAATTGCGCAATTATCTTTTATGGCTAGTGAAAAAAATCATTTATCGGGGATTTTGTTCCTTGTTCCGTGAACTGTACCTAAAACACCTTTGCACAGGATTATAGTAAATTTAATTGCCTTTCGAATTATATAAATCACAAATTGTACTCGGGCTTATGAGTGGGAGAAATTGCGCAATTATCTTATGTGGCTACTGAAAAATTCTTATTTTGTGAGTTTAATATGACTTTTGTTCCTTGTTCCGGACACTGTACCTAAAATACCTTTGCACAGGATTAAAGTAAATTTAATTGCATTTCGAATGTTATAACTTATAAACTGTACTCGGGCTTATGGTGGTAGAAATTGCGCAATTATCTTTTATGGGTAGTGAAAAAAATCATTTATCGGGAGTTTTCTATGAATTTTTCCTTGTTCCGAGAACTGTAGGCCTACCTAAAATACCTTTTTGCACAGAATTATAGTAAATTTAATTGCCTTTCGAATGATATAACTCACCAATTGTACTCGGGCTTATATACTCCTCAAAGCCCTACCCAAAACGATTAAACAGTCTAACTGCACCATTTTGAATCGGATAGAAAAACAACAAAAAAGTGTATCTGAAGACACTACTAGGACCCTTTCAACAAAATTTTGACGCATATTTACTGTCCCTTATCAATCCGGAAAAAAACTTATATATATTATATATATAATTAACCTTTTAAATAATGGTAGGTACTAGGTTTTATTATTCCAAACTAGGCCTACAGCCTGAGATTTTTCTAATTTTCTCATTTTACTTCTTTTCTGTATGCTATATCTATTATTCACTTTGATTTATCTTGTATGCAGATGTTTTTATTCATTTATAATTATATAAATATATATGTATTTAAATGTTTTATACGCAAAAGAATTTTATAAAAAAATTATAAAAAATTCCCCTGAAAAGAAGATAACATTCCAGTTCATCTTCAACGTCTGATTCGGCATTTATAAAGAACAGTTTGATTTCATTAGCCAAGATCATTAATTACAAGACGATAATTAGCCATTAGAGGTGTGAACGGAATCAAAACATAAAGTCACAAACAATGTTAACTATAGAAACGCACACCAAACTATAAATAAACTGCATGCACGTAAGGCATAGATTTTTGTAAACAATTGCCAGTTGCATTTCGTTTTCATTTAAACATTCAGCTTCTTTAAAAAAAAATATCTGATAGCGTTACTAGTATTGACTTACAGAGTTTAATTTAGCACAGCTTCTTTAAAAAAAAATAGATAGCGTTACTAGTATTAGTACTTTGAACAGAAAAATACAAAACGTACCCGTACGGGCGTAGTCCTTTACGGAGGTTTAGCGGCAAACGAACCCGTACGTTCGTAGTACTCAAAAGGTTAATGAATTTTGGGTATCGTCTCCAAATGGTCTGAAACGTACAAAAATGAAGTCTCACCCTACTCCGACCAACCGTTTTCAAGTTGGGTCGAATGTAACAGCTCTTATTTTTTCAAAAATTCTGCTACAAATGACACATTTTAAATTTTGCGGAGTATGGAAAGGTTTAAGCTTAAAATTTAAATAAGTTATGAGCTTAAGTTATGAGTTGAATGGTTCTCTCAAACTAAGGACGAGTTTGTAGACAAATATATAACATATAAATAACACAGGGAAATGTTTTTAACTTTATATTTTGTATTTTTTAACAAACTTAAATGATAATTTTTATATTTTTAGTGGATATCGAAATGTTTGGGCTTTAAAGTGGTACATTTGTAACGAGCCCACGTCAACTGCTTCTCCCAAACTAAGGGATAGAAAAATGTAGGCCTACTCCCATTTAAATAATATGGCGTAATTTTTTGAACGATAATTATTTTCAAAATACAGCAATATTTTGAATTTGTATAATTATGTTTCTGTGAATTTGGTGTGTAAAAGGTTTGAAATTAGACATCATTTGTAAAACTTGGTTGAAAAATAACGACGTAATGGGCCGATAAAGAAATTCCTTAGCGAATTATAGTGTAATATTTTAAAACTTTTTCCTATTTATCGTTGTCCATGTTTTCCAGCAATGAACAAGAGTAACGCAATACGTAATACAGTTGGTACAAAACCACCCTACACATCCCCCCTCCGCACTAACAACAAAACTCCATTAGAAAAGTACTGAATCCACTGCAGCATGTAATTAGACTTTAACCTGCTGAGTTCGTAGTTGTTCTGTTACAGACGGAAAATGGAATAAGGCATAAAACGTATCCATAATAGCACTCGACTAGAATGGATTCGGTAATAAATTGGTTTCTAATAGTAAACATATTTTTTTCTGACATCAGTTTTACAGTTCCATAAATTAATAACTCGATCACGCAGCTGAACCGCTGACGAGAGTTGCACGAATTTCCAATATTAACTTTATAAGTTTTAGGGTTTCAACTATTTGGGAAATTGGTTTACTCACGAAGGCGCTGATTAGTTGCCTCCGTCCGTACAAATTGTATCCGTAGAATTTGTTTGCACTTCAGCCTCCAGCCAAGGCTCACGCGCTGCTTCTTTACACGCGAAGAGGAAGCACCAGCATTGCGAGTTTACACGTCGACCCTGCGGTCTAGGATTGTGCACTAC
Organism: Philaenus spumarius; assembly: GCA_018207615.1. Taxonomy (NCBI): domain Eukaryota; kingdom Metazoa; phylum Arthropoda; class Insecta; order Hemiptera; family Aphrophoridae; genus Philaenus; species Philaenus spumarius. The sequence continues at coordinate 1,653,146 of JAGFPH010000009.1, read as the reverse complement.
TTCGCTTCGATCGCAGGTGGCAAACTCGCTGTTTATGGTACTTTTATAGTATTTTACGTTTTGATCCATTTTGGGGGAACCAGACGCGCTGTAAGTTCGTGTAAAAAAACAAAAAGGCAGAATTATCTTCTACATTCATTTTTTTTAGATAAAACCTTCAAAAAATGTATTCTAGTACGAAAAATCTCAAAACATTCTTACTTCCTGTCAAAACATATGCTTCCGGTTGTTGGATTTTTTGGCTAACTTGTTCGAGCTACTTAGAAAACTCACTTGTGTACCAAATTTGGACAAGTTTGCCAAAAAATCCAACAATCGGAAGCTCATCTTTTTTTTTGTCCGGAAGTAATTTATTTTTTCAATTTTTGGTACTAAAATCTAAATGTTTTTGGTTTTATGTAAAAATACAAATATATAGAAGATTATTCTACACATTTTGTGTTTTTACACGACCTTATGTACAGTGTAGTACTCACGAGTGTGGACCTGAGATTTACAGGCGCTAAGACCATTGCCGTTGGCCACGGCTATACTAGCCATGTCACTTATTTGTTTTGTGGAACTATCAACCCTCCGATTTCTCAGAAATGCCGACTTTCAAATCCTAGTGGATCACCTCGGTAACATCCTTCAATACTATTGTTAAACACACTTATTAACTCTTAATAAAGAGAACTTCCGTGTTTTCGAGAAGAGATGCAGACCGATGTTTCTAGAAATGCATTTAAAATAAGTGACAGGGCAAAACCAATGCACTGTGCCGTGCGGGTTGCGTTCTTTCCAGGTCCATACTCGTGAGTACAGCACAGTAGCTCGTTTGGCTCTCAAAAATCCATCAAAACGTAAAATACCATCAAAGTACTTCTAATCCAACTAAGTGGTTCTAATCCACTAGGGGGATTTTATAGTTGGTCAGCTTCTGTTACGAGGCCGACGGCTGGGATGCTAACCGCTGCGAGCAAAGCGAAGCAGTAAAAAATCCGGCGCCACAAGGTCAAGGTGCAAACTCACAAAGCGAGTTTTTCCGCTACGAGCGGGACGAATAAGCGCTTGAGCAAGGGTCGGAGGCTGAGTTAAAACAAATTGTACTATTTCGTACATGGCGGCAGCTATTCAACCAATCTCCCACATAATTAATTGAAAACCTAAAATCATACAAACTTAATTTTGGAAATTCGCTTTACTCACATCAGCGGTTCAGCTGCATGATCGAATTATTTTAAGATCCAGCTCGTTTTAGATTTCGAATTACCCATTTACTCCTTTAGGAGAAACAATAAACAAATTTAGGACATTATGCACTAAAAATTGGCAGTTGTACAAGATTTTGGTGCAATAGTAGAGGCCTATTAAAAAATATGACGATTTTTAAACAGACTTGACTCTGATCATTTGCGAATTTCCACAGCAAGTATTAGCTATTGCAGTGACTCTTATGGTGACACCTATAAGGCACGGAGTGGTCGATGAGCACTACCATGGCCCCCAGAACACGTTTGATCATGGACCTATTAAAAATTATGCATATATGTGTTGGTATTCTAACAGCCGCAATTCGCCTAAATTTGGTACACACGTTGGTTCTCTAAGCCCGGACGAGTTCGTTAGCAAACAATCCAACAACCGGAAGCACATTGTTTGACCAAAAGTAACAATTTTTCATATTTTTCATGCTATAAAGAAACTTTTTCAGGGTTGTACCTAAAAAAATAAATGTAGGAAATTATTCTAGGCCTACACATTTTGTTTTTTACACGATCTTAGGCCTATAGCATGTATGGTGCTCCCAAAATCGATCAAAACGTAAAATACCGAAAAAGTATTCGGTTCAAATCCACGTGGAGGTTTTTTTACCATGGGGCAGCTTCTGATAACGTGGTGGAAAGTTTCCACAGCTGAACCGCTGACGTGAGTTGAGCGAATTTACAAAATTAAGTTTAGGCCTACATAGCAATTTACTATTTCAACCAACTAGTTAGAAAATTAGTCAATACTCACGAAGGCGATGAATATCTGCTTGCGTGTACGAAATATATTTCGTAGATTTGTTTGCACCTCAGCCTCCAGACCTGTTTCACGCACTGCTTCGTCCCTTCCACTTAGTGATGATAGGATTATTTTAAAATACAGTTTGTTTTAGGTATATTTCGAAGTGTAGCCATTTACTCCCAAAAAGGAAGCAATAAGCAAATTTAGCAAATTATGCATTAAAACTTGGCAGTTATAAAGATTTTGGTGATAGTATTTAGAAGATAAAAAGCCTTTTTAAACAGGAATGACACTTTGTCTAGCCTACTATAGTCTTTCCGCTCGGCCGTGATACCTGACTTCTCGGAACTCAACCCCCCCCCCTCCCTACCCACTCGCCGGGCCTGCCGGTAGCAAACTAGTGGAGGGGACGTTGAGTTCCGAGAAGTCAGGTATCACGGCCGAGCGGAAAGACTATATATCATGTTTTTCCTCTGCAACTTCAATTTCATCACTCCTTGTAGAATAGGTTATAGGGATCAAAAACTGTTCCAGTAAAACGATTTAGATAATATTTACCTAGGTATAATTAAATAAGAATTAGTTAAGGTATAATTCAATCACTATTTATTAGAGCTGGACGTTATTTAACGTAACAGGAAAAATAATACTATTAATGCGTTGCAGACTATTACCACGTTAATAGGTTACGTAGGACTCCCTATTATTTTTGTAACGTCAAGTGATAACGCATTGAAGGGGACTGACGAACGTTCCAGAGAGGTGTTAATTCCAAGTAATCTTCAACGTTACATTACAAAATAATACCTCGATAAAAATAACACCTTGACAAAAATAATATCCTTTGAGAAAACGGCCAGCAGATTACTTTCTTGGCTTGCGTTAATACGTTACAATATTAACAGGATGCATCAACGTACACACACACTACACATTAATAAACTCGAATAAACAGGATGTTTGGTGTGAGGTTCTAGGAAATATTTCTTGCCCTTCCCTGTGTCTGTATTCTTTATTAATTTAATCCAAGAATCCATTACACATAATTAATAGCTTATATATGCACATTGACATAATAATTAATGATGACATAAAATATTAAAAAAAATAAAACTGCTTTATAGAACTATCCTTCCCTAGGCCTTAGGGGATAGAGTAATTTAAACAATTGACACTGCAATTTAATTTTGTCTAAAAGTTTAACGTAAAATTATGTTTTTAAAAATTTTTGTCATCAATAATTACTCTAGGTTTACATTTGATTTCTAATAATTTGTATATTACCTATATATTTATTTATATCTAATTATTTTGACAATTTTAATTGCATTTTGTCAGTAAAGATTTTCTTTGAAACATTTAACTTAAAGCAGCAAAAAAATTACTTGAGAAGCTTGGTAACTTTTTAACATAAAGTAATCTCGTTTCTAACCCTTACATTAAATGAATAATATTTTTTTTTTAATGTTTACTTTAATTTGAAGCTGAGTATATCAAATTTGACAATCTATTAAATTTTAAGTTATCAATAATTACTCTAAGTTTAAATATTATTATTATTTTTATATTAAATATTTATTTATTTATTTATATCCAATCAATCTGAAAATGTTTGTTTTGATGTATTTTGTTAATAAAGGCGTTTCTTCGAATATTCAAGTAACGCTACAGACAATATTACTTAAGAATATCGGTAACATTTCATAAAGTAATCTCGTCTGCAACGAAATACTAAATAAATAAATACACCTTGCTAAAACGGTCTACTAGTAACTTTCCCGCAACGCAACATCATATTACCAAATTAATAGTTTCAGTCATTTCGTCTGCAACGTTATATCAAATAACACCTCGGCAATTTCCCGCCACCTATTAATACGTTACAAATTTAATACGTTATTTCAACGCCGTGGAACGTTGCAGACTATTACCACAATGTAGCCGTAATTCCCATCTCTAGCCTACTATTTATCCACAAAACTGACTTCATGGTTGATGTTGTAAAGATTTGTGTTTGTTACTATAAGATTTTGGTTTTCTCTGAGATAAGTATTTAAACGGTGCAATATTTTCCATATTAATACAGTTACAGCTGTATTTCAGAAAATACTCTTCCATTTCTACTTTTTTGCCCACTAACTAATTCATCCTAGTTTTCCATCTCTATAATTTATGTATCAGTCTGGCAGAAATTTTTACAAAATTACGGCAGTTGTAGATGGTTGTATAAAACTATATATTATTTATATATGAGGCTTTGTCCTGAACATCATAGAATCAACGTAGAGCAAAAACTACTTAAGATACAAATACAAAAATTTAAAGGTAGGCCTATATTCTTATGGGATCATAGACGCACATTAAGAAGGGGTTTTGCTAAATTTTTACTTTCTCACTATACACGATAGTATAGAGAAAGTATAGTGATCGAAAAAAATATCGATGTTGAGATTTTTGTGGAGATATCCGTTTTGGAACCCCCTGAGTCCAAAAAAGTGATTTTTTACAAAATGTCTGTCTGTATGTCTACTTATAAGTTTTGTCTGTATGTATACAAAGCTAGAGAGAAAACTAGTCTATCAATTTCGAACAAATATGCACCAAACATGTCAACTAGGCCTGTATAGATGTACGAAAAAAGTTTTTAAAATGTTTAAAAACAATCCCCTTTTTGGCACAAAAAAAACGCCCAAAAAAATAGTTATTATTTTTTTATAAAAAAACAGCTCTAAAGATTTTTATAAAATTTGGCTTATTTGTAGCTTTTAATGTACCCTACCAGGCGCAAAAACCGCATCTTTCTAAAAATTCTCGTTTTGCTAATAATAATAGTAACTGATTTTGGGAGGGGGGGGGGGTTTTGGCCGTAAAGGGGGCTGTTTTTCAAAAATTTTCAAAACCTTTTTTTGTGCACCTATACAGGCCTAATTGACGTGTTTGGTGCAAATTTGTTTGAAATCGATCGAACAGTTTTCCCTCTAGAAAATAATAATAATATTTATTAGTTAATCTCCTACTTTAATAAATCACCTCTCCTACCCACCTACAATTATGAACTCACAGTAAATCTGTTTAATAATTTTGTATAATAATAATTGTGAGAAAGTACATTTCCTGGTACCGTTTATTATTTTAAGAATAGTGAAAATTCGGGGATTTTCCCCATCCCTATAACAGATAAAACAGTTGTTCGGATCAAAAGCTTAGCAACACATGTTTGTTCACATTCATTACCATAGCAACCAACTTAGCAAATTTAGAATCAATTAATTATTCTTCACAACCAACAGCTTTTTTAGGTTCAGTTAACAAAATACAAAAAATCTACGAAAAAGGCTTAGGCCATCCTACTGTATTATAATCCAAACATCTTTATTATAAATACATTATAAATACAAAATCTCATTTGAATCAAAACTTAACACAATTTTAGGTTAGGCCTAATACTAAAAGCAACGCACATTTCTTGAAAGCATATTTACATTATTATTACCATTGCAACCTACGATTCAACAATAAAATATGGTAAAAATTTACTAACTTGTCAATCGATTTCTAAGGGAATTTGATATTAATATGAAAGAACACATCTAACTCTGATTCTAAAAACAACAAAAAATTTCACGGGAAATAATATTTGTAGGAGTTATGAAAGAAATAAAAGTTGAAATTATATAGGTTAAGTTTCGACTTTTCCGCAATATTTCACGTAATTATAACAAAATAAATCACTTCACATACACCAAACGCGTAAGAATTAAATAAACTAAACAATATTAACCCCAAAAAGTATCCACAAAGCAAGAAAATGTGAAAATAATGTAACAAAACGTAAATTACGAAAACAAATACATCGAACAATAGAAAGTACAGTATAACTGCGTATTTAAAATGGAAATTCATCAACGTTGCCAAATCGCGAACAATAGGTTATTGTACTGAATAAGGTGTGTATAAATCAAGGTCACTAGATAGTAAAGGTTGCCTCATTATTATAATATTTCGTCATATTATCACTTTATATAATTAGAATTAAAAAAAACAGAGGTACTAACCTATACTGTTTAGTCACAGTATGTTGCCGATAACAGTATGATTATATTATTTGTATGATTATAATATTTCGTCGTATTATCACTTTATATAATTAGAATTAAAAAAAACCAGAGGACTCACCTATACTGTTTAGTCACTGTAAGTTGCCGATAACAGTATGATTATAATATTTCGTCGTATTATCACTTTATATAATTAGAATTATAAAAAAAAACAGAGGATAACCTAAACTGTTTAGTCACAGTGTGTTGCCGATAACAGTATAATTATAATATTTCGTCGTTATTATCACATTATTTATAATTAGAATGAGTTGCCCAAACTTTTCGTTTCTACACAAAAAAGAACAAGAACAATCCGGCAACGCTGGGAGGACGGTGAGAAAAACATGTCGGCACTTTACAATGTAAATTTCCATAACGAACTTTTGATTTGAAAGTTTTTAATGTTGTACGTGTTGAAGATGGTTAAATATTGGTTTCCCGGCATCAGTGAAGTGTATAAATACTATATTTATTAACAAAAAAGTTCAGGTTTGTGTGTTTATAGTAGTTTTGATTGACAAGTTAAAGTAAACAAATACCTAAAATATGTGCTCATGACGCTAAATTAGACTAATGTTTATGTTATAAAAAAATAACAAATTTGTAGGCCTAACGTTTATTAAGTTATTAGCTTATTTTTGGGGGAAATGTAAATTATTAATGGCTCATCAATGGACAAACAGCTTTCATTTAAAGAACTAATCATTCATATTGCTTGAAGACTATGATGGATTGTCTAAATAAACTAAAAGAAATTACGAGCTTGTTAGCTTACTTATGAAGGAATTGACTTTTGAATGTTTCATGAAGTAGGCCTACCTATCTTACAAATAACCTACCAACAATTTTAGCCAAACGCCATTAATTTAAGCCTAGAAGGAAAGCCTTTATTTCAACGAATGCATAAAGTTTTCACAAACAATTTTAATTATATAGATCCTACAAAATAAAATGTATTCCCTAAATCTCACCTTTTAATTTACTGCCTAGAAAACATTGCGTAGAAATTTGATGTAACAATGGCTTGCACTTTAAACACTAACACGAACACTACATATTTCGCAACACACAGCACCAAACAACACTTCACTAGCACTTATCGAACCCGTAAACTGAACAAAACACAAATACAAAACGATCCCATTAAAAACCTGTCACTACGTATGCCAGTACAAACAGTGACTAACCATAATTAATTGAAACAATTGAAAGTGAAAAAGACGTTAAATCAAATCGACCAATCAGATTATCACATCAATCATACGTTAAGGTAACGATATTGACACCCCTACCGGACAGTGTGGAAATTAATTTTAACATAAGCTGTATTATCCACATTAAAGATGTTGCCAAGAGATAGCGTGGGTGACATATTTAATTTCTTACATAAACATTTTTGTATTTGTTGATGTACTATTATTAACCTACAATGAAGAAAGTTGTATGCCTTTTTTTTACTTTAAAAGGTTCGTTTATGATATTTCGAGCTATCTATGGATACTATTTTGAAAGAGTAACTGTTTTGTATTTAAGAAAAATGAGGTAGTTTTTGACTTGTTCAATTTGTAGGCTATTCCATACCAAGTATGATTTCTTACGTTTAGGCCAAGAGCTAATTGGTGAATTTCAATGAAACTTTAAAAACATGTAGGTCTACAGTAATAAGGTTAGTTTGTCTTCAAAATGTACACTGTGTGTTCGGAAAGAAACCCACGTACTTAAATAATAAAAAAGTCATTTTTTACAACTTCTTTTTATGATCATTTGTTCGGCTTTCACAGCCGATTTTCTTCAGAACCGATTAGGGTACTCAAATAAAATTTGGTCTTATCATAATACATCATGTAACACCAGTTTTACACTAGTATTTACTATTTACTCTATAATGTAACCTTAAGTTTTTTTTGTGTCTTCTTTCACTTCTTGTTAAAATCCTTTAGCTCCCGACGTCCGATTTTTCGGACGTTGTTAGTATGTCCGTTGAATCCCGACGTCCGAAAATTAGGACGTTGCGTGCATGTGCGTTGAATCCCAACGTTGAAAATGGCGTTGAAAATTCGGAAGTTTAGAAAAAAAATCATATAAAATACAAATCATTAGTGAATCTATGTTTATTATATATCAATGGAATCAGAAAGAACTGTTCTATTTACCTCTATGATCTTTACTTACGTTATAAATTACCTCTAAGTTCACTACAACCGAAGATAATTATTGTGATAGACTGTGCATTTGTCAACTGTCAGATGGTAAATAACTTTATTTGTGTGTTGTCTTTGATTATGGCCCATATATTATGTTGTGGTACGAGATTGTTTTCGGCATTTTTAGTTTTTTTATTGTGAATTGCGATTATGAAGCGAGTACATTCAGTTGTTAGTGACGTGCATATTCTTTTGACTATATACGTACAACTAACCGTAGAACTGGATATGTAGTAGCCTAATTTACAAAAAAAACTTAATAACCTTGTAATTTTTCAATATAATGTAATGAAATTTGATTTTTTTTTTGTTCATTTTCAAGTGTAAAATTATGTTATGTGGACGAAATTGTTCTAGATATTTTTTGTTGTGACATTTTCAAGAATAAAATAAAATAAATTTTTAATTATTTTTTTGGCAAGTAACAATTTAAAACATTTCATATCTAACACGAATTCGCACTTATTTTTAAAATGACTACCTTATAGAACATTTCATTTCAAACGAAATTTAAAAATAAAATCATTAAAATTGATCAGTAATTAAATTTAATATATATATTTTTGTGAAACACTGAAAATTTGTTGAATTGAGCCTGGGATTTTATGCAAATACATAACAGATAATGGTTGGGATTTTTGGAACATATGAAAAATTGGATGTCGGGAGCCAAAGGGTTAATTTTGTTATTTTCTTATTTCCTAATTGTTTAATGTTGACGAAATAGTTTTATAATAAAAATAAATTGTTATTATTTAAATATAGTACACAAATTTACTTTTGAACGAAGATAATCATAAAAATCTGGATTAAAATTCAAAATTATACATGATTTTTTAGAATAAATTTAAAACAGCTTAAGTGGCATAAATTGCAGCAATTTTTCCTCAAACTTTCATTTTTTTCCGAGAAAAGGAACTTTTTTTAAGGGTTATTCTATATTCTACCACCGGCAATACCCTTCCCTAATCAAGAAGGCCCCGAAATATCGTAACGGCCAGGGCCCCGCAAGGTATTTTGCTATACTTTGAGGACACCAAGTTCACTACACCGAATTATAGGATAAATATTGTATGACGTTGACTTGACTGGTAGGCCTATCGTTTGAAAAGGAATAAGTTAAGAATATCAAAACTGTTCTTTTGAATAAAATTATACGATTTCAAAATATTCACAAAAATGACGCCCACTTCCCCTCTTAGAAAATACAGCAGTTAAAGTTTTAGAAAGATGTGATAGAAGTAATCTAGGCCTACACGTATACACTTTTCAGGAAAACCATAAAGCATTTGAACTTGGTGAAAAATTATAACAATATATAGCCTATGTTTCCATTTAGGCTGAAAATATAATTATCTATTTTACTTTGAGGGAATAAGAAACAGAAGAAAGAAAAAGTAATAAATATCGCACAGATAAGTTACGAGCACACTGCACCGACCGGTACGACCGGGGTTTTTATAAAAGTCAAATGCATTTATTTCTTTATGGAGGTGCGCGTACTATACACCATTTGAGTGTGTATTAGCCATTTGAGTTTTGATTACTTTTGTGACAAGATGGATGTAGGTGTACTTAATTATTTGGTATATAAAATTATTTGTAGTTAAAATTATCCAGAGGTATATAATATGAGGCATCCGGTCTATTTTAATAATTCAAGAATAGACAACTGCTGGGAGGAAATCGGGGGTATCATGAATCAATCCGGGGTAAGTTTTCTTCTTTACCAATGTTGTTATCAATGTAGTAGCATTTTTCATAACCTCAAACTAATGTGCAATGTCTATAATGTGTATCAACCGAGGTTTATCTATATCTATACTAATATTATAAAGAGGTAAAATTTGTGTTTTTGTTTGTTTGTTTGTTTGTATGTAGGGGTGTAATCTCTCTCACTACTGAACCGATTGAAAAAATAGTTAAACTTAACAAAAAGCTACACTATCTCTGAGTAACATAGGCTATAATTCATTTCGATAAAAACCTTTTTTTATTTCAATATTTCTAAATTTAGTAGGAAAAAATTCTTAGGTTAGGCCTAGAATGATAAACCAACACATGTATTTATTATCATAGCAACCAATTGAATAAAATAACAGATAATATAGCTGATTGCTCGAATATTTCCATTAACAGCTGATTTCAAAATTTGGAACAATTATTTTTGTATTTCTAGCTTTTAGGTTAGGGTTTTAAAGTGTAGACCTAAGCCTTGCTGGTTATTGTAACCATTATTATAACTGCTGTTATCAAATATAAGAAATAATTTGATTTGAACATTTATCATTATTTACCATCTTAGTTTTGAGGTTATTATTAATCTTACACGTTTATTATAAATAAAACATAACATATGTTTTTAGAAGGTTCCATTGGGGGTTGGCGTGCGGAGCACGCAGGGGTCTCCCCTAGTTACTTATAAAGAAGTATTTCAACCACAGTTAATCACATGGTAGCACTATATAAAATATGTCATCGGTCGTACCGGTCGGTGCAGTGTGCGCACCTCCTTAAAATTGTTGCTTTTGCCGTACCGGTCAGTCGTACCGGTCTGTGCAGTGTGCGCACCTCCTTAAAATTGTTGCTTTTGCCATACCGGTCAGTCGTACCGGTCGGTGCAGTGTGCGCACCTCCTTAAAATTGTTGCTTTTGCCATACCGGTCAGTCGTACCGGTCGGTGCAGTGTGCGCACCTCCTTAAAGGCCCATTTACACACACCAGTCACGTCACCGTCACGGCGCGTCACAGTCAGGGGGCGTCATCGGCTCGTCCGGCGGGACACAGTCAGCTACATTCACACACAACAGTCTCGTCATCGTCTGTGCGCCGTCATTGTGTCAGTGGTCAGATCTGTGATTGCAATGGAAAGTTTTACCGAAGAAGAGCTCGCTTTCATCGCTATAGCCTTGGATGACGAGGTGGAGGAACAGAGGGGGGACACTAAAAAACGCATGGTATGGGTGCATAAAGCGTGGCAGAAAAGGGATAGTGAGGGAGAGTTCGCGACATTATTTAAAGAACTTTTGGATGATGAATCTAAATTCTTTAAATATTTTAGAATGACACAACACTATTTCTATATATTATTAAATAAATTAGATACTCACTTGAAGAAGAAGGACACCAACTGGAGGAAAGCTATCTCACCTATAGAACGATTGGCAGTTTGTTTAAGGTAAGTAAACCCCCAGTGTATTTTTCAAAATTTTTAATTAAAGTGCTTATTGATACATGAAATAATAAATTAAATTAAGAAAATAATTTATCAACTTTGTACGTGATGAAATAAAAGAGTACTAAAATAGTGATGATATTTTTCTAGATTGTTTAGATTTTCTAAAGAAAACTCATATGAAAAATATGATATCAAAATACTTCAAATACAATGTTCAATATATTTTAAAAATGTATACAAGTAAATTGTTTGTAATAACTTATAAAATATATTTAATTGAATTACAAATTACTCAAATTCTTCAAAATAAGCACTTATCCTAAATGACGACGGTGGAGTCCCATCCCTGTCAAGGCCAGTGGACACACTCGAATTGGCAGATGATTCAGGAACAGAGTTGGTGTTGGAAGGAGAAAGACAATTGTCGTAGGTATTTAGGTTTTGTTGATTCATTATTGATTTTAGTTCATATTTCTGAACTGTATTAAAAATGTCTGATTTTGCCAAATGCCAATCATAAAGAGAGAGCCTTTTTAAAGATGGTGCCATAGCGTTTAAAAACACATCTACTGGATCTTCCTGTGTTTTCGGGACTTCATTTTTTTTATTATGTAGTTCATCAATTGAGATGAAGCACTTTCCTGAGCAGGGTACAACTTTTTAGTAGCAACAGACTTAACAGAACTTTTACGGGCAGGTTGCAAGGGAGGTTTTGGTGCCTGAGGAGTGCACTGTACATCTTGATCTTCAACAGAGTATTCAGTCTCCTCCGGCTGAGAAAACTGATTTTCACTAGTGTTTTCTACATGAAAACCTAACTCTTCCTGTAGTTCTTCTTGAACACTAATATTACTCACTGTTTCTCGTTCATCAAAATACCTCTTCAGGAATCCTAGCTGCTCTGCATACTTGTAGACTTTAACATTCTACGCTGCTTGTCCAGATTTGGTAGCACTTCTCTTTAGTGATTTACGGTATGTGTCCCGTATGTTTCCCCATCTGTTCTTACATGCATTACCTTAAAAGAGTACACGTTGTAAGGATATTTGTGTAGTGGAATATCTGATTCCTCACATAAAGGGGAAGAAAAACTCATATAAATGGTGTAACGTTAAATTCTCGAACTATCAGCCTGTATTTTTTTTCAAATCTCATCATGTATTACAAATCTGTAAAATCACAAAACCCCGAACTAATTTAGGTATTATCTTTAGTAAAATACTCCTTACGACACAAATAACTTAGGAATGTCTGCTGAATTGGGCTGAATCATAATTTGAACGTTTTCCATATTTTCTTATTGGATATGCTATATCAAAATCTTAGAAGTATTTTTTCCCCACACTGAATCGTTTTAATTGTTTACAGGTATCTGGCAACAGGTGATTCCCTGCAAACCATATCATTCAGCTATCGTTTGGGACATAGTACAGTATATAAAATTGTAATGGACACTTGCAAGATAATAAGCAATCATCTTCTAGATGAGTTGATGCCTAAACCTACTAAGGAAATGTGGATAAATATAACTGAAGATTTCAACAATATGTGGGACTTTCCTAACTGTTTGGGTGCTTCGGACGGTAAGCAAGTTGTTATTCAAGCTCCTCCAAACAGTGGTTCAACATTTTTTAATTATAAAAAGACTTTTTCCGTTGTATTACTAGCCCTCGTGGATGCTCATTACAACTTTATTGCAGTCGATGTGGGTGCCTACGGTAAAAACAGCGATGGTGGCATATTTTCTAGCTCAAACCTCTACAAAGCAATTGAACAAGGAACACTATGTATCCCAGACAACAAGGTGTTGCCAAATTCATCAACTGAAGTACCACACGTCATTGTAGGAGACGAAGAGATATGTCCTTTGAAAACATATCTCATGCAACCTTATCCTAAACAGGATTTGGATAGGTGTAAAAGAATCTACAACTATTGTTTACGTCGTGCCAGGAGGATTGTTGAAAATACATTTGGAATTTTGTCGCAGAAGTTTAGGATATATTTCAGAAGAATCGAAGCATCACCACACAATGTTGACAATATTATCCTTGCCAAGTGCCTATTGCACAACTTTATAAATAAATATGATCGGGACACATACACCTACAATCAAGAACTGGAGGACGAAGTTGATGGACAATCATGCTTACTCGAGTTACCTAATCAAGGAGGAAGCGCAAACAAAGACGCTTTTCAAGTAAGGGAGAAGTTTAAGGAGTACTTCAACTCTACTGCTGGAAGTGTTCCTTGGCATAACAATCACATATAATAACCCGCACCATTGTTGACAGACAAATAGTGAAAAGTTCAATGTGTAGGTTAAGTAAACTTTGAGTTATCTTTACAAATTATTTTAAGTTGAGATATATAAAAGATAGAAACTATAAATGTGGTATAAATGTGTATCGTAGGTAAAATAAATGTATATGTATATTTCAGCTAGAAGTTATTTAGTTGGGAATAAGTTTACATGGTCATCGGATAATATTGTCAATTATCAGAATGATAAAACAAATAAAAACATTTGGTATAAACTTTGAGACAAGTATACTTAATAAAAATTAGATTTTAAGGATATTACATTGGAAGCAAGGTTTACAAATTTCTCCGTTGAAACTAGAAAACTTGATTTTTCTCACGGTATTACGGACAGATTGATGTTTCTCAGGCTTTATTTCCGCCTGGGATCGCGCACATCCGGTACATTCTACCTCCATAGATGTTCTGTCTCTGAAAAATTCTGGCCAAGCACACATAACATATTGGTTTTCATACCTATAATGTAAATACTTACATATTGCTTTTTTGTTACACCATGCATGGAAAGGGGATTTTATTGGTGTTAAAATTTCGCTTAGTTAATGGTTACGTTAAAAAATATAAGTAACACGATCTAACTGGGAATAAAGTAATGAAATAAGTTGACAGATACATCTTGTTAGTCTGTGTACCTAACGTAGTTCTAAGAAGAAATAGTAATAAATATTGTTATAGCCTATACCGGGTGTTTAAAAAATGTGGGAAATTATTTTATTTCCAAAGGAATTTAATTGGAAATTCATTTAACACCATTTTTGTTGTTTAGAGTAAACAAACGTTCCTATGGTAAACAATCAAAGAGAATTTATAAAAAAAAAATGGAAATTGAATCAAACTATTTTGGTTCAATTTGCAGGATAAACTACATTTTATTTACAACTTTATAGTTGAAAATAACATGTTTGGCTTCACTAAAACCCTTTCCTTTTAACATTAAGCGAATCCTGCGAATCACCAAAATCGGTGATACCTTAAATACTTAAATACCTTTTTAAGGGAACGGTCCGAAAACATATTTAAAAAATGTATACATGCTGATTAATAAAGTCAGTACTTACCATCTACATTCATTTCTGCTCCAATCTTCACCCAAATTTCGTTCTTGGCACTAGTATCCATGTACTTCGGGTCCGACAAATCGTATAGAATAACGTGTTGAAGAACACACTCGATTAATTTTTTGTCATTCATTTTGTGATTGATAAAGTACAAAATGCAACGTAAAACCAATGTAAAACTTCACCGTCAGCCGGCCGAACTTTTGGAAAATATCGGCGATGAGGAAGTTTGGCAATGACTGCCGGACGCCGGTGCACTGACTGGCGGCCTGCGCCGTGACTGCGACTGTTCAGTGTAGACAGCGACACGGGAAACGCATTACAGAATACTTTTTGACGGTGACGTGCCCTGACGATGACGCGCCGTGACGGTGACGTGACTGGTGTGTGTGAATGGGCCTTAAAATTGTTGCTTTTGCCGTACCGGTCGGTGCAGTGTGCGCGCAGCTTTACTCGCCAAAAGACAGAATCGCGTTAAATAAATTCAATCATATTAAAACCGACAGAAATAGATCACGTGAGGAGCAATATTTCCTTTATATTTGTCGAAAAAGTAAACAGGATGTCTGGAGATAGATTCCAGGAAAACATCCTGCTTCCCAGTGTCCGGCATATTTACCGAGTCCAAGAATTTCACACTGTAACTACGCAACCACAGTACTACCGGTATTATTCAAAATCTATTACTTTTACAAGAGACAAATGTAGGAAGTGAAGACCATTAAATTTCCTTCAAAAGTCAAAACGAATATATTATTTAATGTTTTAACTACTGTACATCTGATCAAAACTTAGAGCAATTATGATTTCCTTCGAATTTCGAAAAATAGGCCTAAAATATAAAATTTGCACTTTTTACCATTTAAATGGTTATGTCACCCACAAAACTTCTTTGTTTGTGGACATGCTCTACAACTTCCTATCCAAAGTTTGTCTCTCAAATGGACGGTAAAGAATTCCAGAGGCGACGACGAATTCGAAAAACGTAGGGTAAAATTATTTTTTTCTTAAATTCACAATTTTCTCCCTATTGAAGATACAAATAAACTTCATAGAATACTTTTTGTAGGGAATTTTGACAGCGTTAATTTTTATACAAATATATTTTTTGTAGGATCAACCATTTTCGAGTTATAAACTACCAACCAAAAAACGGAACCTGCTAAGGCCCCCTCCCCCAACCCGCACCTACCTTATGACCTGGGACTTTTAGTATGATTACCTATATAGTCCAAACCAAGTTCTGCAGTCAGTTCTTCCGCTCTACTTAATGTTTATGAAATATCTCGACGTTATTTCGCAATATTTTAAAATTATAGTTTTACGTCAAAAAAGTACTAAAAGGCTAAACATCCCAGGATTAGTTCCAAATTCTGCCACCACGGCGCAGCACCAAAATGGAGCCATTTTGTATTGGTGTTTATTGGTGGAATTTTCGTCCGATGGTCATTTGCAAAACTGATTTGTGAACGGAATAAGATTAGAATTCACGCCAATGAAGCTAAATTTTAATTAAGTTGCTGGTTTAAAAAATAATAATAAAATAATTGTGTTACAAAACGAAAAATGCAAATCGCAGGTAGTCATTTTGAAGACAATAATTTTTAATTAATTTTACACTTTTAATTTTTAAAATCGCCTAGGTGGTTTAGTCGGTATCATTGTTTATACATTTACAGTAATGAGAACAAACGCGAGAGTGACACGAAGCAGGTGCAGTGCCGCTGTGACTCACTCGCGCCACCTATCCCCCCACCACGAGTCTCAGATGTTGCTTGTATACAGTTGCATGACGGTTTCCCGCGTTTCCATCCATGTGCTCTCCTGCGATTCTTATTTGTTGTACTATTGCGTCGTCTTGTAATTATTGTTATTGAGAACGTTATTTCGTTTAACATTTGTTTTCACAATGGATCGCCGAGGAACAACAAAATCTAAAAAGCAACTTCGGCTTTCAACGAAGGGTAACTATATCATAGTTAGCCAAAAATATAGAAAAAAGGAGTGTAACGGGTGTTACTGAAAATGGATAGTGAAGTTGAACTTCATGTAAATGTTCTTAAAACTCTGTGAATTTTAAAACTGTAAAATTTTGAAAAAAAATATGAGTTATTCCACAGTAAAAGTACTATGTAATGGAATTGTAATTCAAATTGATATTGGCATTCAATTTTTTTTTTAAACATAAAATTAAATCTTGTGTAACGGGTGTTACATTAAAATGTAACGGGTGTTACGCTGTTGCTAAAATTAAGATTTTTAACATATATTATATAATAATAAGGTGTCAAATAACAACAAGAAGTATAATTGAGGTTTCTTTGATCACTATAAGAAATAAAAACTTGTATTTCATAAAAAAAACTTATATTTAACAAATATATATACTTAATACATTACATGGATATAGTTCAGTACTTTTTATACCATGCCTTAGGGCCTATTATGAATTAGACTTACTAAAGATCAGTCTTATATATGCCCCTATCAAGAATTAATAGAATAGGCCTAAAACTTTAAATAAAAACAAAATAATCGCTAAATCAAATTCTAGAATTAACAATTTGGAACTTCATAAGCTCATTCATTTTTCAAAAATATCAACTGCTAGTGGAAACTCGTAAAGAATTGTAAAATGTCCTTTGGGCTACTGTAGGTTGTTGTAATTTGCCAAAAATATTCTTAAATTTGTCATCTCTCAGAATATAATATTTAATATCCCAGCGAAATCTGATATATTGATGATAGTTGCGCTTCTTATTTTTCTCCCTACAGTTTTTTACTCTGCTTTGGATCTTTTCAAGTTGTTCTTCTTTTAGTGTATTATTCTCTTCTCTTCTTTTTTTATCTCACTCTCTGGCTTTTAGCAAATGCTGCTGACACTTTACAACGTCACTCATCATTTTATCGTGAGGAAAAAAATTTATGAGGTGTAATAGTAATAGAATTAAAACTTTAAAGATAAATAAAATCATTTGATACGCCTAACATTCATTGCCCAGTAAATATGTTAAAAGATTGATTCTGGAATTACAAATAGGAAATTCGCAGTATGAAATTTGAAGGTGTTATCGTGTTCAATTTTATTTAAAATAACATATCATTCTTAACTTTTTAAGTGTTGCTACCAAAATTAATAAACTCTCAATAGGGCTATGTATTTAAATTCTACTTAAAATGAATATAAATATACTAAACACTGAATGGTTGTGAGTTGTGTTGAATTGTAACACCCAATACATTAAATTATGTAACACCCGTTACGCGAATTACTCATTAAATTATAAAACTAAAATTAAAACAATAATACCAAAACATTAGGGAAACAAAACCTCTTACTTTTACAGTAAAAGTATTTTCCTAAGGTGTTTGTTCATTTTGTAATACTAACTTTTGTAAACAAAATGAAACGGGTGTCACATCACGTTTAGGCAAATTTAAGTTTAAAGGCAAATTACAAATGAAAAGACAATATATTATCTTAAATTATAGCATTAATAGTTAGAGAAGTATTTCAGCTATCTTCTGTAGCAACTTCAATCACTAGATCAGCTGTTTCATATTTATTGCAGTGCTGCTAAGTTCACAGAAAAAACATTTCCGGAGGATAGCTGTTGATACTCACAGAACAAAGAACTTAAACTAATTACAAATAAATATCAAAATTTGCTAAAAATGTTAAACATATTATTAAAGTAGAACTTTTCACCTTGACACGCAACATATTGAATTATATTATATTTTATTTTTATTTTTTACACTTCAGGCTTACTTTAAATAAATGGTATTTTGGACTATTAATTTTTTATTTATTTCTCGTTTTCATGTATTAAAATATAAGTTTTATTTGAAACAAATAACTAACGTTATAGGGTAATATTATTCATACCCTGGTGTTATTGAATAATGTATGGCCAAAGAACCTGTATATAGGTCTACTTTCATAAATCCTTTAATTTGAACTACTGTATATTTTTCTATATTTATTCTAGATGTCTCTTTTCGACTTACAGAAAATACTTTTTAACAGATAACAAACACCTGTCGTAATCAGTAGTCTAGTCTAGTAAGTGTGTCCGGCCAGAGTATGAATGCGAGTAGTGAGTGAGTTGACGAACGCTACAATTGCAGGGCCGGGCAGAGCGGCTGGCTGGGCTGTGCTGGGGGGGGGGGGGGATGGTGCGCTACGCGGCGGGAGGACGGGACCGGAGCGTGAGAGAAATAATGATAGTATCTGTAAAAAACGATTCCGATACGACCATTTGACCGAGTTAATATCTGAAAACGGCAAAATTCTTTTAAAATTTGTATTTACAAAATGACTACCTGCGATTTAAACAAAATATTACAGCAAAAAAATTTGTATAAAACTTTTTTATAAATAAATTTTAAAAAAAACATTACAATAGCGTGAATTTTTTATTCATATCATTTACAAAATAACTTACAAAACAAAAATCGGTTAATAATTACGGAAATTATTCGTAGTACAAATTTGCCGCAGAGGTGCTGCCATCTATCGGGCCAAAAACACAACTTTTTCAGGGATGTTTAGCCTTAAATACAGAAATTACCTTTGCTTTCTTTCTGAAAGTAGATCGCAACTCAGTACAAACTAGCTGACCCGTGCGAATATTTCGCAAGTTAGGAGTACTTACCTGATTTAATACGTTGATTTAGTTCAGTTAGTTACGTTTTTATACACATAAATAAAAGTTTATAACACTTGCGTATGGAATGTAAACAATCAATTGTCAAACTAACAGCTGTCATGTTAATTAAACAAATTGTTAATAGATGGCGCCTTTCATTAAGAACGATATTATGAAGTATAATGTAAAAGTTTTTATAATCAATTTTTGTTACGAAAACATGAATTTTAAGCTGTTTGTCTATTTTTTGTCATTAGCGGGGAACATAAGCTTTAAAATTATGCTTGAATAAATAATTTTGATGAAGAATTAAGGAAGATATCGCTTAGCAACACACCTTTGAGAAATAATATATAAGGATAATATAGACTCCTCTTTATGTAGGCTAAGTAAACCTGTCTACGTAAATATAGGCTACGTTAAGTTATTTCGCCAGCAAAGCATGACAGTTAGCGTTCTTCCCTAGTTACGATAAATAACCAAATACACAACCAAATATTCTATTTGTTAAATTACATCAAATTTCGAAGTTATACGATATTAAAAAGACAATCGCATTTTGTAACCCAAGTATGCCTAGGGCTGTGTTGGTCAAAGCAGCGCTGGAAACGATCCTGTGGCAAGACACGGAACTACATCTTCAAACAGACACCGACTAGATGCTGTGCAATTTCCTCTCGCATTCTTCTTTCATCAAACTACTGAAGCGTTTGTTTTGCGTTTTGTACAAGATAGAAGGTTTAATCCAGTAGGACGGGTGAGTTTGGTTTACATTTGTCGTGAAGAAAGGAAACAAATATTCGATTTCAAATAGGCCTAACCTCAAAAATAATTCTCATACTTAGGCCTATAAATTGAACAGGTTTGTCCGTGTCTTTTTGAAATGCAAAAATACATAGTGTCGTATTATCCAAAACAAAAAAGCATTTTTAGGCCCCCGAATTCGAGGCCTCGCTTGGCCTGTTTGAGAGCTTGGACAAAAGAAACAAAAGTTTGATATAATAAAATTTATATAAAAGCTTCTGCTTTTGATGTTTGCATATTAAATGTTGTCCTTAATGTAATGATTATTGTTTTTTCGTTATTCAAGATTATAACTTTATGCGAGTTTGATTGTAAGAGGGCGATGTGAGGTATAGCAATGTCGAATACCCGCGCCTTGACAAACAGCTGATTGTAAAAACAGACTTGCATCCATGGCCGCCCATACCCGGAGGTAGAGGGGGCCCCCTTGCTTCCAAGGAAAGGAAAATATTTGTATTAAAAAAAATTTTAGTCAGATATTTTTTTAGAGAATTATTTAGGTTAGTATTACGTAGAAGTAGTTTAGTACTACAATATTTCAATATTTTTAAAATGTTATTTATCGTTTCATTTTGTCAGCAGATGACTTGAATGCTTGCGTATGGAATGCGGCCGCTATTGGCTAGAGCAGCCCTGTCCCCAAGACTCGCCAATAGTAGCGCGGTTGTCATAGTGATGGCAGCCCCTACCACTAGGTAGTGCTGTGGTGGGAGAACTCTTTCCCGCACCCCACTGCCCCCTCGCATGCATTCAAGTCATCTGCTGACAGTACTTATTTTATCTTTTTACTTGAGTTCAAACTTGAGCTGTAGGCTCAAGGCGCGTTGTAGCGTTGTTTATTCATTGACGGTGTAAAGGAATACTGAAGGAAGGGAGTGTACTCCTTAATCCCCACCTCATATATTGACCTCTCACCACTTAGAAAATATCATTTGGACGCCCTTGCTTGCATCACTCGCTAATATGCGAGAAAATTACGTTCTACAAAAGTTAGTGTTTGAAGTCCTGCTATTCTAAGTAGTTTTGAGTAGAAAAAAACTCAGGGAAGTAAATTTGTAAGTAATAACCTACCAAATATTCCTGTTATTGTCAAATTTGACGAATCTCATTTCAAAAAAAAATAAACTGTTGCAAATATATTTGTATTACTTTTTTTTCTAATCTGTATTTTACAGTAGGCCTACTATTTGTGGGATTTGCAGTTTTATGGTTTCCGAGTAAGCAAAGTAACAGTTCTTTTACTTTCTCACTATACTATAGTATAGAGAAAGTATAGTGATCACAAAAAAAATCGATGTTGAGATTTTTGTGGAAATATCCGTTTTGGGACCCCTTGAGTCCAAAGAAGTGGTTTTTACAAAATGTCTGTCTGTATGTATACAAAGGTAGAGCGAAAACTATTCGATCGATTTCAAACAAATTTGA
>JAGFPH010000009.1:1612050-1629024 GCA_018207615.1 Philaenus spumarius | reverse complement strand
ATCACTTGACGGACATAAAAGGTAATATTTTATTATTAATTTATTATGGTATTTTTAGCGTATTTTACGTTTTTAACGATTTTGAAAGAACCAGAAAGACTATAAAATCGTGTAAACAAATCGAAATGTGCATAATAATCTCCATTATTTTTTTTTTTTTAGATAAAACACAAAAAAGTTATAGATAAAGGATAAAATCGGACATAAAATGCGGCCATTAAGAGTGCATATATACCATTTTGAATGACACCCCAAACGTGTTCTGGAGACCACGATCGGGTGCTCATTGACCACTCCTGATCTCAGGTGTCACTGCAATAGCTAATATTCCCTATGGAAATTCGCTAAAACGCTTCGTATTTTGTGTTTTTCCAAAAACATACCAATGTAATGAATGAGACCTTGGAACGAAAAGCTTGTCATCAGACGAACATAGTTTGATAAGAGGTCTGACGATTTGTAAATACAATTTTTTAATCATGCTACCACTTTTCACATTATATTTCCCTGATACTATGAAAAAGTATTTATTATTAATTTTTAATAATTTACCTGCTTACACGCTTCTTCAGCAAGAGTTAATTTAATTAAATTACAAGTGAAAAAACATAGACCAAGACCGGGATTTGAACCCAGGACCTTTACCATTCCGTGGTAAGGCTCTACCAACTGAGCTGTCCTGATGACTCTAGATATTGCTCGATGTTATCTCACTTGTACGGTTCTGCTGCATTTATTGATAACACCATTGCGGACTGCAAAAGAGAATTAAGATTGTTTTCAATGTCGCATATGCGATGTATTCAGTCTATTGGTTCAATAAATGCAGTAAAACAGTACAAGTGAGATAACATCGACCAATATCTGGAGTGATGAGAGTAGCTCAGTTGGTAGAGGCGTTACCACGGAATGGTAAAGGTCCCGAGTTCAAAATCCCGGTCTTGGTCCATGTTTTTTCAGTTGTAATTTAATTAAAAAAGTATTTATTGTTGCAGCTTAGTTCTGACTTGTTTATACGTGATAGATGGCTGATAAATCCAAGTGTTGACCTCGACAGATCTCCGGACCATTTTAAAATACTTAAAAACTGCAAATTTCATCAAGGACCAATTTCCTGTTGAAAGTGACTATGTACGCCTTTAAATTAAACGAAATTTTCAATTAAATGAATACAAATTAGTTTCTGCGGGCCCAATATTTTCCTAGATATACCTGAAGAAAGTTTAGACAAATTTCCAAAATAAGCAAATTTTAGAGATTTTCGCTTATTTTGACAATGAAGAACTTATTTTCTGCAAAAATAATATACGTTTTAGAATATTAAAAATTACGAATTTGCTCAAATACACACCATTTAACTTATTTAGAAAATACAATTATTACAGCATTACATAATATTAATTACATATTACCAAAAATCAGTTCATACTATAATGTATTTGTGATTAATACGAGTATATAATATGTAGCCTATACTAACGGGATGCTTTTCATTTTACAAATTTTTTTTAAATTTTATACATGAATGGATCGTCAACTTGGAACAACTGTATCTCGGACAGTAGGCTACCTATTGGGTCTACAAAGACCGATTTAGTCTTAATTTAATGCAAATTTAGTCTACTTAAAAAAATATATCGTTAGTTTTGCTGAAACATAGGGTTTTTATTGTGAAAAACGACAAAAATCTATAAAATTTTATTATATTTAAAACATCGTTTCGAGACTTTGAACAGCTATATCTCGGAAAGTATCGAGTCTACAGAAACCAATTTGGTTTCATTTTGCTGCCAATTTTATTTACTTTAAAAGAGTACATAGTCAGTTTTACCGAAAATTAGTCCTTGGGTTCATACCACTATGTAGAATCCTGTGAAGGACGCTGATATCCTAATTGTCACAAAAGCTCTTATGTTGGCCCATGTAAAATGAATATGTGGCAATGATGGAGGAAGATATAAACCTTTTGGTGATTTTGATTTGCCTGTGTAGCCCTGAGAATGTCTTCTTTTGAAATTAGTTTTTGATATTTTGCAAATCACCATTTTGCATTTGCATGAGATAAGCACTGAGAAAGGATTTTAAGGGTTAAAAATGGTCAAAATGGTTCATTCCCAGGCATATGACAGATAAAACAGCTGATTTGAATCAGAAGCTTAGCAACTCAATTATTCTAAGGTGTTGTCTATACTGAATCAACACACGTTTATTGGATGTATTTAAATCATTACCATATCAACTAACTTAGCAAATTTAGAATCAGTTCATTATTTTTTCACAAACAATAGCTTTTTTAGGTTAGGTTAACAAACAAAAAGAGAAAGGAAAATCAATGAAAAATGCTTACTGTATTATAATTCAAACGTCCGTCGTTACACATTAAAAATAAAACAGCTGGTTTGGATCAAAAGATTAACACAATTTTAGGTTAAACCTACACTGAACCAAAACACGTTTCTTGAAAGTATTTACCTGTATTACAATAGCAACTAACTTAGTAAATCTATAATCAGGTAATTACTCTTCTCAACCAACTGCTTTTTTTAGGTTAGTAAATGGGAAACACAAATAACGAAAAAGTCTTACTTTATCATAATCCCAACACCCGTCACTATTAAAATTGTGCTAACTATTCTTTACTAGGCCTATCTGACGAGTTTGAAATATTGCTTTACCGTATCACATTTGGGTCTAATTTTATAACTTGAATACTATTTCTCTTCTATATAAAAATTAAAAATCTCTGTCCCAATGAATCGTTATTCCCGTGAATATATCACGGCTTACAATAAATAATATGTTTGCATTTGCTTCGCCATGAGTCTATGCGGCGATTATTGAGCGAGCGAGCATGGGGCAAAGCCCTCTAGTATGTTGCAAAATTATTTTATTTCATTACGTCTATGTTAGAAAATCCATTAAACACTCTATCTACGAAAACTTCAAATTTGTACATTACCGTATATCGTTTTAATAAACGTACCTGAAATAGACACAGATCTACTTTTCTAAACCCTTATCAAAATTAATAAGAACATTCACTCTATAAGATAACAATAGCAATGCTAATCGTTGTTTTTTTTATACACATAATAATTAAAATTAACGAATTAAATTTACCATTTACAAATCACGTGCTTTTACACACTAAACGTTTAACCAACAGATAAACATAACCCTACTTTTTTCTAAATCAATCTACACCACACAGTTACCTGTATTGTTGTACGTTCTGCGGCCAAACAGCTGATATTAATCCCCAAATTTAATGATAACCACACAAAACACTACACAACACACGCACGTAACTGGTTTTCACAAAAATAGTACAACCGTACCGGCGCAGACCGCCTACACCGCGAAAGCTCTGCAGGACTGAAAACATCCCCACCACGCGTTAAGGGCTGCCAACCTTGCACAAGGAAATTTTACACTTCGCGCATCATTAGAAGTCAGCGTGTTCAATAAATTGACTGGATGCAATCGCCGGTGTTGCATGTTTTAATAATGAACGTATTGATGGTTGATTTGAATATTGATAAATTTGTGTTATGGTTGTTTTTAATTAAACATTTTAGAACGGTGTTTACATATGTAATTGTTTGCTGAATAATTCAGTTTGTAGACATTTTAAAACCAATGTTATGCAGTGTTTCGATAACCTATTGTTGAATACGGTTGTACAATCTATTACCTATGTTAATATCATAAAGAGGTAAAATTAGTTTGTATCCTCTACACTTTCTTATAATAATATGTCATTTTTGGGCAAAGGATATTATTCCTAAATTACTATTCAAAATAGGCCTAGTTTTGTTAGCAGTCTTGTAGTAGGAAAATAAAAACTGGTGTTTTCAAAATAAGACATTTGAAATTGATCAATATTTTTACACAGTTCTGCTTAGAACTAAATTACGAAACTTTTTTACATTTATGAAAAAAATTACAAAAAATGTTTACTACTTTTTATGTAGGCCTAAAGTTGAACTTTTTCCTTTCGTTACTGAACATGCTTGTTTCTTGAGCTAATAACTTTGTTAATTTCACTTCAATCAATTTTTTTACTAGTATATTTGAATTCTTTGAACCTTTATCTACAAAAAAGCTATGGAACACTTTTGAATTGGTTTAGAATAAACGTATAAAAACATGGTTGAAACACAAAAACTTGGACGATTTTTTACAAATTTGAAGTTTACGGTAATGTTGTGAGCTTGCCGTTTGAGATACGGAAAAAAAATCAAGAATACAATAATTTTGTTGAAAATTTAATTTGCTACCCGCAAAATGTTATTAGTTTTTAAATTCGACTTACGGTTAAGCCACAAACTGGCTTTGGAAAAAAGCTTACACTGAGAGAACCCGTTCCGGCAGCCATTTTTATTTTATTTAATGGGTTAAAAATGGAAAAAACCGTATATATACTTGGCTCGGCCTAGGAATAAGGAACATTCATGCAAAAAATTCATCAAAATCGGTAAAGGCGTTTGGCCGTAATCGTGAGACAGACACACAGACGAAATGCCGAACGATCGAGTTAAAACGGATTAATATTGAAACAATGAACGATTTGCAACATTATTTACCCTCTATCTCGATCTACCTTTGTAACCTGTGTCATTCAGGGTATTATGAACAGCCTATAACTAACATATAACTACACTCATAACTTAGGCTATATAAAGTGGTCTTAACAAACAACTTTACAATTAAATTTTAATTTTGTCCATAGTTAGTTTCAAGTAACTTAAATTAGTTTTAACTTTTGATATTCAAGTATGTAAGTAAAGTAAAGAAAGGTTTAAAGTTTGTCTTGATAATTATTGTAAAGAAAATAATACAAGTGAGTGTGGGACTTGATTTGAAATTATCACAAAAGTTCAAAACGAAAGCAAATTTGTTGTTCCAAAACACAATAAGTTATATTGCTATTCAAAACTGGAATCTTGTTCATCCATTAAAATTCCTTTTTTCTGACTTTTGCTGAGGAAAATTCATCACGCCGAAATGACATCAGGAAATAGTTTCATGAAGTTGACGGCTTCCGTTTGAACGTTATTTTCGCTTGATTTTAAAATAAATTCTGGTTGATCAATTTTCAAAAACTGACTTCATTCATTGAAATCGTGCCTCTAGTTGCCCACATAACGTGCCTATCATGGGGGTAAAAGCCAGATACTTTGAAACAAGATTTTTGCCTTGCAGCCTTTCATCCTCGCTCAGTTCATCAAAGTGCTTCTTGGTTTAGCGATTCTTTTTTGGGCAAAACCGAGCTCTATACCCCAAAGCACACACATATTTGAAGTTTCTTTACTCGGTTTCGCTGTGAAATACTGAATCTTTTTTTAAAAGGGTGTAGGGGCTTCTGGCTTCAAAGAACTTTGTATTAAGTAAATGTTTTATTAAACACATTAAAAATTCATATTTTATAACAATAAAGTCGTTTTGGATAGATTTCTCAGCAAATGACGTCCAAAATACACGTTTTTACATTTCCCCTATAGAAATCCAAGTATATCCCCGGCGGTAGTTACGGCACTGATGACCAGTCTATATTTGCAAATCAATATTAATATTAAAGGAGTATAAGTAACAATAAATTTATAGCATTACATAAATTTTGTAATTATAAATCAACATTAATACTTACATCGTAAATAATAATTTTCTCATTTGCATTATTTTCTCAAAATATATATAGGTATTAGATATTTATATATATAGGTATATATTATTTTAATTAGATATTAATGTTAGGTATATATCTACTAAATATATATCTATATAAATAGAAATGTAAATGTGCGTTTGTTCAAAATCTCAAATCTCCGAAAGTTTTTCACCGATTACTTGTAAAATTTGTACACAACATTACATACGAATACAAGCATGGTTTTATATACTTTTTTTAAACAGCAACATCTATTGAATATAAAAACAACAAAAATATATACTAAATATCTTACAAAAATGTAAGCACCATTAAATATGTTTATTGACTACAATAATAACAGTAATCAACTGTTTGCTATAATATTTCCATTAACACCTGATTTCAAACTTTGAAAAAAGTTTTTGTATTTCTAACTTTTAGGTTAGATTTTTGTAAAAAACGCCATCTGTTGGACATAAACACAACACAAACTATACTAAATATTGTATGGAAAAGGGAGCGCCAAAATAAATAATTATTAAATATGTTTAGTGTCGGTACAGCAATCAGCTGTTTTCTCAAGGCTCAGGGTTGGGGCGTGAAGTCTGATATACATGTTATTTTCTGCTAAATAACTGCTATATACCTGCATATAAACAGATATACAGAGTACTCATAAAGTCCCTTTAACCCCCCTCATTAACTTTGTTACTGAAAATAAGATAACAGGACACATTTTTTGACATATTTGACACAGTATGATTTTTGGGGCTTAGTGGGGTAAGGGGGACTAACAATTTCAAATAAAGGTAGGTCATGTAATACACCATTAAATAACTTATTAAAAGAGAAACACAATGGCGCAAACTAGAGCTTAATTAATCTTACTTCGTTTCAAAGTAATAAACGATCAAAGTTCTGGAAAATAACATACATCCTACTTATTCCTAATATCTACAAATTAATAACCTGCTTTGATGTTATGATTACAATCTCATTTTCCAGAACTTTGATTGTCCATTACTTTGAAACGAAGCAAGGTACTAAGCTCTTGTTTGGCCATTCACTTCAAAAAAGCTACACAATCCCTGAGTAACATAGACCGGAATTCATTTTGAGAAAAATGTTCTATTTAAAAATTTCAGTATTTGTAAATTAAGTCGGAAAAAATTCAGGATGTTAAATCTATAGCGTCTTATAGGTCCACATGCTATTTATTTAGGTGTTACCACATAAACATATAATAAATTATTTGATTAATTTTGTATTAGTTTAATTTGTATCCATACTAATCCTTTCAAATGTGAGGTAAAACAATTTTTTTACAGAGAAATTAAAAAATTAAAAATGTACTGTATTTTAAAAATAACTGACATTTTAAAATTATGCCATGCAATCCCTTAGTTTAGGAGAACCAGTTAAGTGAGCTCATTTTAAGCCTAAACCTTCCGATACTCCCCAAAAATATAAATTTATCATTTCCTCATTTTTAGTTTGTTAACAAATACAAATCATAAAGTCGAAAAATTCCCCTTGTTATTTAATTGGGAGAATTTTTGTCTAGAAGAACGCCCTTAGTTTGAGAGACCTTTCAACATACGCTTTTAACATAACTATCAATTTGAAGAATAATCCTTAAATAATTTAAAACGTAAGTACCTTCAAATCATTGTGATAAGTTTTATTATAGTTATACAATTAATTATGATTGTGATAGTTTTACAATTTTGTACTTACAACTAACATCGGATTTATTATTAGCGAAATCTCAATACAAGCTTTTAATAATTAGACAGCTGATCAAGGTTTTGACTTATTTTCCTGTACAGTTAACAACAAATGTAACCTTTATGAAGTTATTATTACGCCTTAAGTGTTCACGATTTTAAACTTTCTGAATTTGTTCATGAAAAAATATTTACTAACAATAATACGACAAAATTATCAAATTTTAAAATTAAATTATCTATAAAGCGGTTATATTTTTGACGTGTGTACAAAACATAATAAAAATTCGTGTAAACTATATGCATTTTTATGGGTGTGACAATATTCTCATATAAATAACTTCATGAGTATTCATATCGCATTTTATTTAATTTATTTTTGTAGAATATAATGTGTGGCCTTGGACTGTATAATGTATCGTTAAAATTACCTCGAATTAGTTGTCTCCAGTCCGTATTGTAGACACACAACACACACTTGTTTTAGAGAAATCTTTGTATAGGGGTTTTTATGTGAAATTTTCTGCACTTTCCAAAAATGAAGTATTTTTTTCTCAAAAGTAATTATTTTAAACAATATTTTTAAAAAAATAGGTATTGAAAAATATCTAAACACTTTTGGTGGAGAAGATTTTAATAATGTTGTTTGTAATATGTATCTAAATAAGATTTTTTAAAGTTCTCCTGGGACAATTTTTTTCTTAAACAAAATCTAGATTGAATGTAAGTATAATTGAAAAGTAAGTATAAATGGGAAACAGATTGATTTGGACCAAACTCACTATACGTTTTTGGGCCAGTGAACTTTCAATATTTACCCGATATTTTTTCCATTCATTTATCCATAACTGCTAGCGCATCCCTGCTAGTGTATAAATAATTATACAAACGTAGTTAGGAAACAGAAGTTAATACTACAAAATCTGTTTATGAATTCCGTTAAATGCGGTTTACCAGAACAACCCCATTTGGATCTGTGCCACATAAGCTCGGCCAAATGTAACCCATTAAATTAAATTATATTAATGAACGCTCATTACATGAGGCGGCTGGTTTGTTAGCGAAATCCAGATTTTAATTTGTCAGATTAGCGCCTACAATTTTCAGTAGAAATAGAGGACGCGATGACCAGAGGTTTTTCAAATGTTTCTTCGTATTCCGAAAGAACACGTTAAACTGACTCTAAAAACACCAAAAATATCCGCACGAAATAAATATCGTAGAAAATACGAGAGAAATACAACTCGAAATTATAGAGGTTAATTTCAGTCATGTTTGATATGTTTGCAATAAATAAAAGAATCAACTTAACCCACACCAAAAAGGTAAACAGTAAGTTGACTGATCAAAATAATGAAAGAAATCACAGAAATATACGCGAAAATGTAAAATAATTTTACAAAACGTTTAGTTTTCAAACAATAACAACGAACCATATAAAACAACATATTAAATGCAATGAAATATATACATAAAATCCCATAAAAGTGAGTGTACGAGCGTACGAGCGTAACATTTAATTAACAGCTCATTTCACCCATCATCTGTAAACCCAGTGAATATTATAGTTTGAAGTTATGTTTACAACTTCAATCATTATAATGTCTTGTGAAGTTGATTTTTTTAAATATGAGCTAAATAACTAATGTATGCTATAATCTACGTTATAAAATTTGCTTTGGGGCTATAAACTATACATAAATTCAATCTTTTATCGCCAATATATTTTTTTGTACAAATTTAAAGAAAAGATACATTATTTCCTTTAGCTTAGGAAACATTCCTACATCTAAACAGCTGATTTCACCCATCATCTGTAATGCACAAACCTAGCATAGATTTTTATACCTTTGGGGTTATGTTTACAACTTTAATAAATATAATCATGTAATATTAATAGCTTCTAAATCATTTGATCTATCGATATGAAATAAAAAGCAATATTTTATCCGTCTTTAAAATATATAATAACATTCATAAATACAAAATTTTAACAAATATTTATAGAGTTTTATAATACTTATAATTGTACACATTTACAAAGTTAAAAATCCCTGTCAGCATAGTTAGGTAGGCCTAGATAAAGTATGTTGTTTTAAAATAATAGTATTTTGTTGAATAATGTAGTTCTGATGAGTATCTAATTAATCCGCCTGTGATATTTCACGGGGGTTTACTTGTATAAATAATATTTAAGTGTCTATCTGTGATTTCAAAATATAAGCTTTTTCTAAGATCATATGCATATGGTTATTCACACATTACAAAAACCTAAACACACATTTATAAATTTGTTGTTTGTCTGTTTGTTTGGCCGGGCTAATCTATGGAATGGCTGAACCGATTTTGAAAAAACTTTCATGAACATGTAGAGGACTTTTCAGAGAATATTTTATTCTACATTTCATTCCGAAAATATTTAAAACTCCTGTTAAAAATTATGAACAAAATTTTTGTAGTTTGCATTGGCAACACCATATGTCACCGAAGGAATTGGCGAGCGAAGCGAGCTGGGGTAGAGCCTCTAGTAATAGAATAAATCCCTGAGTTGACTAACGTTGACAAATTGAATATTGCTTCATTGTAAAAGATTACAGAATTACAACCCTATATACATAAAAAAGCCTGAAGTTCTAACTTACAGTCTCTAGTCACAGTATGTAGGCCCTAAAAACATAATAAATATATTTTTGTAACACTTCTTAGTTTTCTGAAAAAGGTCTTCAACTGATTCTATATTTGTAGTTTCTAAACGTATATATTATATAAGTAGCACTTACTTTCATACAAATCTAGTCCCAACAACTCTGGCAACCCTGTTAGCCTATATCGCGATCGCGTAATAAAACATGGCTGAAGATTGTCTACGTTAAATTACACAAGCAACTTTTGGTTTGGTAATTTGTTATGTTGTACTGGTTTTAGATTGTTTTTTAATTTAATTTCCCGCCATCAGTGAAGTGCCTAATGTAAGGAAAACGTGAAATTTAGTGTATATTATCCATTTAAACCTCTGGTCACCGCGTCCTCCACTAGAACCCAACTTTTATATAGGCCTGCAGATTTATGTAAAGTAACTTTTCCTACTTTTTAACATAACGAAGTGTTTGATTTAATTTTTGACATGAAAATATATTTAAAAACTATGCCGGGTGGGATTCTTTTTTAAAAAAAGGCAATCGCGGCCGAATGTGTGACAGTCCCTGTGGAAGTAATTTCAAACTTCAATAATTCGACCACGCAGCTGAACCGCTGACGTGACTAGAGCAAATTTCCAAAATTAAATTTACAGCCTATGTTTTAGGGTTTTAACCAACAATTTGGGTGCTGAATAGCTGCAAATTGCTTCGCACGCGATTCCGCATATTGGGAGTATCTTCAATATACAAAGCATTGCGTGCTTCGCACGCCATTCCACATATTAGAAGTATTTTCAATACACAGTGCATTACGTGCTTCGCACGCCATTCCAAATATTGGGAGTGTCTTCAACACACAAAACATTGCGTGCTTCGCACGCCAACCCTCGTATTAGGAATATCTTCAACACACAAAGCATTGCGTGCTTCGCACGCCAACCCCTCGGTGGAATCCACTACATGGATTTGAACCGGGTACTTCTATGGTATTTTACGTTTTGATCGATTTTGGGGGAACCAAGCGAGCTATAAGGTCGCCTAAAAAAGCAAAATGTGCAGAATTACATCCTAAATTTACATTTGTAGAAAAAACTCAAAAACAAATTCATTCTCGTAGGAAAAATCTCAAAAAAACGTGCTTCCAATTGTTGGATTTTTTTGGCTAACGAACTCGTCCGAGCGACGTAGACAAAAACATGCGTACCAAATTTGAACCAAATGGGACAAATGTGGCCGCTAGAGCGCGAACACATATACACATATATGTATATGATTTTTGATATATGTAAACGTGTTCTGGGGACCATGATCGGTGCTCATTTGCTACTCCCGACCTTGGGTCTTACCATAGGGGCCACTGCAATAGCTAATTTTTCCTATGGAAATTCGCTAATAACTTGGTTAAAAACAAATATAGCGCCACCATCTTGGTCTTAATTTAAAGAAGAAGGTTGAACGGGTGAATGTTTGCACCAGTACCTATCAATCCAACATTCGTGGCGGTCGGACGTTGCGAATTGTACACGCGCAAATAAACTTACGATTCACAACTTTCCGAATACAACACGTGACCATAAACGGGATCATACATCAGAAACTAATAATCCGATCCAAGTGAACTGTTTAAAAAACACTGTATGTGTTACGATTCATCCCAGTCTCTAAGCACGTCCCCTAAAAGTGCGCGAGACTCTTGCGCGTTATTAGGTTGTAGAAACAGTTGATTTGGCAGAAGATTGCATTATTTCATAATCAGGAAACTGTGTTATTTAATAGAAGAAAATCTCTCTTATATTTTATACCCAAACGGTTCCCCGTCTCCGACTTCAACCGGGTTAAGAAGAAAGAGAGTAGGCCTATATATTTTCCACTCTCTCCGTCGAATACGTCATAAACAGTCTACGCTCAAACGCCGCGTGTACTGTGTTAATACGTAGCATATGGAACCAGTAGACGCTTGCTAACTATACTGCACATTAGCTGAATGCGTTTTGATATTAATTTATTTTTTGTTGAAGTATTAAAGCTAATGAACGGAATCATCTGTTATATATACAGGGTGTTTGAAAAGTCTGGATACAGCTTAATATCTCAAAATGTACGAGTCTTATGAGATAGAAATAAAAGCAGTTATTCACAACCATAAAAGAACTACTTTTTGGCAAGTTTGAAATTTTTGTCCGCCATCTTGGATCCGCCATCTTGGAATGAACTTCATTTTTTTAAATGGGAAGGTGGTCATGTGATACATCATTTCGATGTAGAATTTTAAGAGAAAATCAAACGGTGAAATTTTCACATCCATATCTTTAACCGATTTAAAATAGCGGCCAAAAACATCGAAATCGAGTTTTCCGATTTTGGCCCAGTTTGCTGTACTATTTTGTTATTAAAATATTAATTATTTTTCTTTTTTGATTCAGAATTACATAAGCTTTCAAATGATATGCTACACAACCGTATTTAGTTCAACCACTAGAAATAAATTTTGAAAAAATCAAAATGGCTGTAACTAAAATTGTTTAAATACTCCCAAATATCGTTGTGTGTCATATCGTTTGAAAGCTTATTTAATTCCGAATCCAAAAAGAATAATAATTAATATTTTTTTTAAATAGTACTGCAAAGTGGGGCAAAATCTGAAAAAAAGATTTCGTTGTTTTTGGCCGCCATTTTGAATCGGTTAAAGATATGGATGTGCAAATTTCACAGTTGGTTTTCTCTTGAAATTCTACACTGAAATGATGTATCACATGACCACCTTCCCATTTAAAAAAATGAAGTTCATTCGAAGATGGCGGATCCAAAATGGCGGACAAAAATTTCAAACTCGCCAAAAAGTAGTTTTTTTATGGTTGTGAATAACTACTTTTATTTCTATCTCATAAGACTCGTACATTTTGAGATATTAAGCCAT
The DNA here is from genome assembly GCA_018207615.1 of Philaenus spumarius. Lineage (NCBI taxonomy): Eukaryota > Metazoa > Arthropoda > Insecta > Hemiptera > Aphrophoridae > Philaenus > Philaenus spumarius. The sequence continues at coordinate 1,616,088 of JAGFPH010000009.1, read as the reverse complement.
ACCCAGACTTTTCAAACACCCTGTATATATTTGAATCGTTGTTTATTGTTTTCAATTCTTTTGGTTTACTTCGTTCTTCAAAATAAACTGCCTAGGCCTACAGACTCAAAGGATAAAAAATTAACTGTTTCTAGAACCTAAGAAGTTTCACTTTATTAGCGAATCTCCATAGGAAACATGAGCTATTGCAGTGACCCTTATGGTGAGGCCTAAGGTCCGGGAGTAATAAATGAGCATCGATCATGGACCCCAGAACACGTTTTTTAAGTGTATATATGTTTTTGCACAGTAACAGCCGCATTTTAAGACCGAATTGGTCCAAATTTTATACACACATTAGTTTTGTAAGTCGCTCAGACGAGTTCGTTAGCCAAAAAATCCAACCGGAAGCACGTTTTTTGATCGGAAGTAACTATGGTATTTGTTTATTTTTCGTACTAGAAAGAACAAATGTTTATTGTTTTATATAAAAAAATATATGTAGGATATTATTCTGCACGTTTTGTTTTTCAACACTACCTTACTGCTCCCTTTGTTCAACTAAATTCGATCAAAATGTAAAATACCATAAAAGTACCCGGTTCAAATCCACACGGGGCATCTTTTGATCCGAGGCCGTCGTCCGAGTTAGTACGCTGCGAGCGAAGCGAAACAGTCCATAACCCTAGGCCGCAAGGTCTAGGGCCAAAGTCGCAAAGCGAGTTTTTCCGCTGCGAGTGGAACGAAGGAGCGCGTGAGTAAAAGCTGGAGGTACTAATATATTTCGAACACATAGGGAGCTATTCAGCGCCTTCGTGAGTAAGCTAATTCCCCGAATTGTAGGTTGAAACCCTAAAACATAAAAACTTAATTTTGGAAATGCGCTCAAATTATGTCAGCGGTTCAGCTGAGTGGTTGAATTATGTATGTACTAGACACCTTTTTTCAGTTAATAACCAGTTAACTTGTACAGTAGTTTGTATTTCATGCAACGCTGAATGACCTTGGTTTTTTTTTTTTGGTAAAGCACGGCATCATGTTACGTTAGGAGGTGGAGTTTGCTCACAAAGTTTGCCTTCGCCTTTGATGTGCGTTAATGAACCCCAAAGTCGCCTCCACACAGTTGAAACGTCTCGGATCAAGGACTATCATGTTTTAAGCTAAAGAAAATTACGAATTTTCAAAGACGAAGTTAAATTTATAAACCACAAACTTGTCTCCTGTGGATGTATTGCTTAGTTGGAAGTTTAGGATAGCCGGTTTTTAAACCGTTTCGCTGTGATTGGAATAAAAATACGTTTTTGAGCGATGCGGGTTGCGTCAAACAGTCAATGTTTTCTTGCAGGCGCACTCGACGGCTCAATATTCTCGTCCTTTTACTTTCTCACTATACTATAGTATAGAGAAAGTATAGTGATCGCAAAAAAAATCAATGTTGATATTTTTGTGGAAATGTCCGTTTTGGGACCCCCTGAATCCAAAAAAGTGATTTTTACAAAATGTCTGTCTGTATGTATGTCTGTCTGTATGTCTGTATGTATACAAAGCTAGAGAGAAAACTATTCGATCGATTTCAACCAAACTTGCACCAGACATGTCAAGTAGGCCTGTATAAATGCACGAAAAAGGGTTTTGAAAAATTTTGAAAAACAACCCACTTTTTGGCAAAAAAACCCCAAAAAATCTGTTATTATTTTTTTATAAAAAAACGGCTCTAACAATTTTGATAAAATTTGGCTTATTTGTAGCCTTTAATGTGCCGTACCATATGCAAGAAACCGCATCTTTCTAAAAATTGTCGTTTAGCTAATAATAATAATAATAACTGATTTTTGGGGGGTTTTCGGCCATAAGGGGTTTTTCAAACTTTTTCAAAACATCTTTTCGTGCATCTTTAAAGACATAATTGACGTGTTTGGTGCAAATTTGTTCGAAATCTATCGAATAGTTTTCTCTCTAGATAATAATAATAATAATATTTATTAGGTAATCTAAAACTTTAATAAAAACATCTGGTGTGCACATCACACAACTTTCCTTACCAAAATAGATGCTGTATCAATTACCAAATTTTTCGAGCGAGAGATTGATGATACCATTTTCGAGTTAATAGGACTGGAGTATCCGTTTCGAAGAAAGCGGTACTAACTTCAAAACGGTTAATCCCACGAACGTGATTTTGGTCTCAATCGATTTCTCACCCCCAAAAATGTCAAGGTCGATACCAAACACGGCTAGTTTAAAAAAGTCATTTTTGCCCCCAAAAAGGGCGTTTTTGGGGTCAATTTTTGAACAAATGGAAAAAGTTGAGTGGGGTATCTTTTTTGACATTATTTTGGACGCTGAATCGAATGAGACCATTTTCAAGTCGATAGGACCAGCCATTTCGGAGATACAAACAAAATAACTTGCGTTTTTGTAATAACTTTTTTCAACGAATTTTTAAGGGTATATAGCGTACATAGCGTGTTAAGGGGGTCTGAGTAGAGTATGTTAGCAAAGTTTAATCAAAATCGTTAGAGGGGTTTTGGAGTAAATACCAAAAATGTGCTAAAAACTGGTCCCACGGTAGACACCACCTCCGATTTGCTTCAAATTTACATGGGTTTAATTGTTTACGTGTTTGAAGATATCCTGTAAATTTCAGTTCGATCCGTCCAGCTGTTTGCCCTGTGCACTCCGGACACACACACACAGACACACAGACAGACCAATTGCCAAAAATGCATTTTTTGGACTCAGGGGGCCTTGAAACGTAAAGATATTATGAAAACTCGACATCGAATTTTTAGGTCGATCGCAATACTTACCTTACCTAGTATAGGGTAAGGAAAGTAAAATCACCTCTCCTACCCCACCATACAAGTCACAGTGAATCTGTTTGATAATTTAAATATGTTTGTGAGAAAGTATGTGCCAGTTCCTGGTACCGTTTATTTTAAAACTAATCAATAATAGGATACACATTTGATACGATCTTTTACCCATGTACAAAAAACCAAAACTTTTCATATATTTTCCAAATGGCAGCGTTTAAAATTTGTTATGTAAGATATCTCGAAAACCTCGAAAAATCGATGTTGAGATTTTTGTAGAAATATCCGTTTTGGACCCCCTGAGTCCAAAAAAGTGTTGTTTACAAATTGTCTGTCTGTATGTCTGTATGTATACAAAGCTAGATCGAAAACTATTCGATCGATTTCAAACAAATTTGCACCAGACATGGCAAGTAGGCCTGTGTAGATGCACGAAAACGGTTTTGAAAATTTTTGAAAAACAATCCCCTTTTTGGCCAAAAAACCCCAAAAAATCAGTTATTATTTTTTTATAAAAAAACGACTCTAACGATTTTGATCAAATTTGACTTGTTTGTAGCCCTTAATGTACCCTACCATATTCAGAAAACCGTATCTTTCTAAAAATGATTGTTCAGCTAATAATAATAACTAATTTTTGGGAGCTTTTTGGCCAAAAAGAGGGTTGTTTTCAAAATGTTTCAAAACCTTTTTCGTGCATCCAGACAGTACGCCTGCATAGATGCATGAAAATAGGTTTCGAAAATTTTTGAAAAACAACCCCCTTTTGGCCAAAAAAACCCCAAAAAATCAGTTATTATTTTTTTTATAAAAAAAGGCCTATAACGATTTTCATCAAATTTGGCTTATTTGTAGCCCTTAATGTACCCTACCATATGCACAAAACCGTATCTTTCTAAAAATTCTTGTTTAGCTAATAATAATAATAACAGATTTTTGGGGTTTTTTTGGCCAAAAAGGGGGTTGTTTTCAAAATTTGTCAAAACGTTATTTCGTGCATCTATACAGGCCTAATTGACTTATTTGGTGCACATTTGTTCGAAATCGATCGAATTAATAATAATAATATTTATTAGTTACTCTCCTACTTTAATGTATCCACTCTCCTACTTTAAGGCTAACAACAGACGAGACACCGGTGTACGGGACACTAGTGTACGGGCAGTGTACGGTACACTAAATGTACTATCAATTAAATGTGTGTCAACAGATGAGACACTGAGTAGCGCGCTACCAGATTCTG